>OX030949.1:97785821-97878261 GCA_943735915.1 Pherbina coryleti | reverse complement strand
GTTCTTCCTTATTAGCTTTGGGCACAACCTTTTTTTGAGATGCACAGAGCTTTAATGAGAAAATTTTTTCTCTCTGAGAATAAGAATAAAGAAATTGTATGGTTATTCTCTTTGAATTTTAATTAATTATTTAAACAATGGTTATTAAATTTATATATCCCATGTCCCAACTGGGCAGCATAGCTATCCTAGAGAAAAAGAATTTTTGAAATAGCGCCTGCCATTCTCAAGCTTTTCGCAGCCGAACATACGTGAGTCTTCTTTTATATAATAGTATAGATACAGAAGAGTCGATATTTTTACTTTACTTTTTCGAAAGAATTTATTTTGAATGTCGCCAATTTGCCTAAGAGATCGCACATTTGCATACGTTTTTGTCAAGCAAAAGTACTTTATGACGTCATGCACTCAGTTGAGAAAGAGAGCTTTAGATAACGGGACTGCGGAATGCGTAATCTTGTTTCTATCCAGTGTCGCCAGATGAAATTACCACCAGAATTCTCTTTTTCTCACACTTAATTCCCACAAATTACCACACTCGCAAAATACCTCAAAATACCATAAAATACCTCAAATTACCATAAAATACCACAATACCTCAAATTACCACAAAATACAACAAAATCCCTCAAATTTTCTTTTGAGGTATTTTGAGGTATTGTGGTATTTTGTGGTAATTTGAGGTATTTTATGGTATTTTGAGGTATTTTTTTTTCCCACGTGTGGTAAATATCTCACATGTGGTATTTGTTTTCCCACGCGAGAGATTTTTACCACAAAATACCATGGGAATTCCCACATCCCACAATCGTTGAAAAATACCATAAGTACTATTTATCGTGCTTTTCTGGCAACATAGTTTCTATCATTCTCAGTTGGTGTTTATATATGTGAGACATAAGAGAGTTCGAAAACGAGTCTCTAGCGCGCGAACCACTAGGCGCCCTAGTTAAAACTGTTTTCTTAACTCGAGTAACGAAGTTTGCACTGCCGACAATAAGTTAATTCCACGAACTTCGTAAACACTCTTGAAAATAAAGGGGTTGTAGGCAAAATAATTGCTTTTTTTCCTACGTTTCAAGTTCCTACATTTCAAGTTTTCTACATTTGGCGACTTGATTTTTGCTGCTACTTTCGCCTTTTCGAGTATTTGAGCTTTAAACTATGACTATACTACCGAGTATGAACTGAAGCTGAAGCGTTCGATTACCCGCTATAGTTAAAAGTTTTAGATGGCTTGTGTTTAAGCTACAACAAATTTTGCCATATAGGTATAAAACGTGAGAACAAAATGTTTCAAAAAAAAAAAGTGAGTGGCCCACCCACTTTAAATCCCATTTCAGTGAACAAGCTATAAAATAGATTTTATTCAACATAAGAAAAAATATTTCATACATATATGGTAAAAAAAAATACATTAAAATTATTTCGTGTGAAACAGTGGGAGTGGATCACTCAAGACTTTGACTTATTAGTATTAGAAAAATGTGGTGCATAAATTATTAAAATTTGGTAAACAGGGTTAAAAGTATGTAATGGGATAGTTGAAAGAAGTTTTAAATATCAAAATTTCTATAATTGTTTTTGAATACCTTTATAAATGTCTGAAATTAGTTTTCAAGATTAATTTAGGAAGCGAAGGGTTAACAAATGATTTTTTCCAAGTGGGTACAATTTTATTAACATATTTGTTAGCTTAAGGCTGCAAATTACTTTCAACTAATACCGAGAATATACATTCTGGGAGTTTGTCATTTGGTCGTTAAAGGGTTAAACAAATTTTCTTTATTATATATATATATAATATTATTAGGGGATTGAAAATTAGTTTCTTAAAACAAAAAAAAAAAAAAAAAAAAAAATATTTCTACACATGCTATAAGGCTTGTAAAAAGTCGAAATTTCCAAATGTAGAGTACAAAAGTTAAAAGCAAAACAAATTTAAAAGGTACTGCCAACTATTCTTTGATGCTTTCTAAATAAAATATCAAGAATTGGTGCTTCTACGTCTAACCGTTTAACGCGTTACAGCTTTTTTTAAGCGATGCTAGCGTTTTTCTCATATTTTTCCCAACGTGTGACGCACCTGGGTTTTTTTTTTTATCCTCTTTTGCACTAATGATATGTCCGCCTTTTGCTTTCAACACGTCATCTATAATCTAACAGAATAATTCAAATGTGTTATTTATTTTTGCAGTCAGAAAGTTTAGCATAAAGAGCTTTCGATTGTAGTCAATCGAATTATCTCAATAAATGTTTCAATTAAATATTCACTAAGAATTACTGCTGCACTTGTCAAATGCAATGTGTGCTCTTTATTTTTTCAAAGCTGTATTTCATATTATACTTTGCCTTAAGCTCTTAAAAGGTTTTCAAGTTCTTTATTTAAATAATGCCATGCATTAAGATTTTTATCCTTCGAAAATCCTCCTGCTGTGACTGTGACTGTGACTGTGACTGCGACTGTGACTCTTTAATAGCCTCTTGCATCAGGTAAAACAATTTAGCAACTTGAACGTGACTCAAAATTAATGACAGCCTTTGACATAAATTTCGTTATTTGTTCTAGCTTTGCTCTTTAGACATTTCTTCATTTTGTTGTTTTGTTGCTTTTTGTTGTTTTTGCTGCCACTAATGCTTCATGGTTTGTCTGTCGCAGTCAGTCGTCCATTGCAAAGCACATTATTTCGTCTTAAATGAGGTGAATCAGTTGGAAAAGCTTTGTTGCTTTGCTGCGTTGCTGCTGAACAACAACTGCTACAGAACGCCGCACAGTGGTTGAGACCCATACAAAAAGTATCAATAAATAGAAGGATTCGCCGTAGACCAATAAAATTTAGCACATAACTTTAAACTAACTATATGAGATCATAGTCAAAAATATTTTTATATTCGCCTACAATCACGCCTACTTCCCATATAAAATAAAAATTTAAAACGCTATATTTTTTATATGTGTAGAATAAAAAATATATTTTATGCCATGCCCACCTCCCATTCGAAATTTTTCAGTGCACGTGATTTTTAAAATTTAAACTTTCATTAGGCTAACGTTCAAATGATTGAATTTACTGATTTATTTTGTTCTAAGATATTTTAAACATTTGGTTTTCATAAAAAAATAAAACAAAACATCATAAAAAAGATCTGGGGGGTTACTCTGTAACTCGATGCGAAAATTAATCCGATCCGAAAGTCAAATGAAACATCAAAAATTTACGAATAGTCGTGTGAAGCAACATAAAAAAACAATATAAACAAATTTGTCAACAAATTAATTAATTTTTGTGAAAATGGATTCGGTAGCGTTATGGTTTTTTGAAAATGATGATGGAAAAGAAAGAGTCCATCGAAAAATCAGACGGGACCATTCGGACGTTATGAGCCTTAACGTGAAAAGGTAGATGGCATAAGTTCATAAAAACATAATTCACTAATTGTTTCTTGTTCCATAGTTTTGTGAAAAATTTCCGACTGAACAAACAGGCCTTTGCGTACGTTCTTGACAGCATAAAAAACGAATTGAAGACACCATTAAAGTCTTCCTTAGTATCACCAACAATAAAGCTAGCTGCAACCCACAAGTTCCTTGCACAAGGGGGCTTTCAACATCAAATCGGGGAAGATCGTCACTTGGGACTTGCACAACAAACCATATCTTCCTGCAACAAACCATATCTTCTGAGGTTTGCCAAGCAGTAGAGACCATATTGTGCCCACGCCATATTAACTTCATCATGACAGATGATGAAAAAAAAATTGCAAAAAGTTCTTTTATACAAAATCAGGCATACCGGGAGTAATTGGAGTTGTGTTGGTGTTGCCATCATCTATAACGAAATCCTCCTCGCTGACGCATTCTTCGATTACATCCTCAAGTGTGGTACTCGCATCTTCTGTATGAGCGAAATCTTGGCAGCCGTATTCCATTATTCTCATTCCATCCACAGCTTCTTCCATTTTTAACAAGTGGCTGACTTTCTCTTCCAGCGGACTTAGTGAGCCGTACCGCGTAGGGCCGCCACCGGTGCCGGAAATGCTAGCTTTATTCCTCCTTAGCTTGCATTTAAGGTGTGTTTTGTAGTCAGCCCAAACCTACATATGTACATACATTTAGTTTTCGTATATTTAAGTTTTTCTGTGAATTAACCCACCAACATACCTTTTTCCATGAAGCCGCATCACGCGTTGGAGGCCCATTGCTATTTAACTCCACTGCCAAGCGACTCCAAGGGTTGTTTGAAACTGTCTTCGCATTGGGGGTCTTTATATGACCTTTTGCCAAATCGGGGTGAGCAGTCATAAACTCAACAATTACTTCAAATTGCCTTTGGCTAGTGTGTTTTTGTGTGGAAGTCCTGCGAGTGAAAATGTTTAAAATAAGAAAAACCAACAAAATAAATAAATTTTTAAAATTTATAAAAAAATTTTGTTTTTTTTTTATAAAAACTTACATCGTTTCGCATTGAATTCATTTACTAGACACTTAACGCATAGAATATCGGAAAATCGAGCTAGTTTGACATTCGCATTCGAGTTACAAAGTGCTCCGAATTCAATTTACGAAAAGGGATAAATTCAAATTCTAAAATCCCATATTTAATTCGTTATTATGCAAAAAAAAAAAAAAAAGAAATGTAATGAACCTGTGAGTGAATTTGGCATAAACCAATGTTGCCGTTTTCACTTCAATTGAACTGTTTCACTTCTTCTTCGAGGCTCATGCTAAGACTTCTTTTTTTCTAAATTATTTAAACTAGTAAACCCGTATGGCGTCAAAACGCCAAAATGCGCTCGCAATATCTTCGTTGTGAGGCTTAATAGCACATCTATCCTGTCGTTAACTTAAATTTACCGTTGCACGTCTCCTGAACGAGTTATAATTCAACGATACTAAATTTCTGTTGGATAAGCTGCTATCTTCACGACCTGACCTTCCGTGCGTAGAATTGGGCTTATCACCCAATACAGATGTGTTAAGAAGAGGTATAGGATGTTTCAATTAGCTGTGCAAAGTATGCTCGCCTTCAAATGAGCTGGCAGCGATGCCAGTAAAGGCTCCTGGAATAGCGATTTTGCGTGTTTCGCTTCGCTCAACTGCTTTAACAATACAATAGTATGAAATTGAAAATTTGAGAAAAAATTTATCACATAGTTTTAGGCATTAAATATAAAGCTGGCTTTCTTCGTAGAAGATTGTTTTGGTTTGTCTTATTTAAATACACAATTTTTAAGAAAAAGTAAGACCTTATTGCACATCTACAGAGCAAGACCTGTCTATTGATACCCTCTTTATAAAAATCGCATTTACGGTATAGATTTGATGGTCATCACAAAAAAAGGACTTTGACCTAGCTTCTTATGATCAATTGTGTTGTGCGTGTTATTAAGTTTGTACACAGTTGACCGAGAACCGGACCTACATGCTTAACGCCGACCCCGAACGGCGATGAACGGAATGTTCTCGTTCTCAAGAAGCTTTACATGGCATTTTGATTACTCTCTGAGGTTTGCCATTGTCTGCAGAGAGGTGGCGGCCGTACAGAAAAATTTTATTTTAATTCAAATAATTTTCTGTCGCTGCTGGGGTTCGAACCTGTGTCTCCAAGGTTCTTTGACATAGCGGCCACGCACTTTAACCAACTACGCCACGGACGCCACAGTGTGGCGAATTTGGTTAAATCAAATAGAAGAGTTGGAAAGTGAATCGAGACTGTCAAATTTAAATGAAGTTTTACAAAATGAAATGAATTTCGAAAAATTTTGGATATCTGCTTTCAAATTTAAAAATGGTCTTGGAAATTTGCTGTATCCACAGGTTACACAATTTGTTGGAGTTTTATTGTGCTTGCCGCATAGCAGCGCTACAACGGAACGGGTATTTTTATTCAGATAAAACTAATAAAAAGTAGGTAAAATGCGGAAAAAACTAAATGTTAAAACAGTAAATTCTCTTATGCTAATAAAAGAATGTATTTTAGGGAATACACTTCTTAAATGGTATCCATCTGAACAAGTTCTTAAAAATATAACAAAAGCTTGCCGGAATAAATTTATACTATTCATCGCTTCGCTTCGCACTAATTTTTTAATAAATTTCACTTCTCTCCACTTGATTTTTTTTTTAATTTCGATTCGCTCAAAAAATTTGAAACTGTAACAGTGACATAATCTTATTTTATATCATAATCTTATAATCTTAAATTATTTTTTAGCAGTGTGATAAAACGTTCGCAAGTCATGTTGCATAATTCGCTTGTATATTGTAGTTATGATTCATTCTTTAAGTTATTCTGTACATGAATAAAAATAACTTAAGAACAGTTATTTTTATTCTGTATATGAGTTAAAAGTTATTCTATACATGAAAGTTGATTTATAACAAAGAGTTAAACTATAATATTTTTATTTTTTTGTATTTTTATATTTATATATATTAATATTTTGGTATATGTATATCTTTTTACATTACGGTATAGTTCGTGCGAAGTGTGCGGTTTCAAGAAATGCCTAAAAGTATTCTTAATATAATTGTTACAGTAATAAGTTTGATGCCATGTCAACACAGAGAGCTTAGTTTGAGTTCAACCATAGCTGTTCACGCAGTGATGCGTCGGCAGAATTGTGTTTGGTGTGATATTTCTTTGTTTACTTTTGTGTTCTCATATTTTTTCGGAACATCCACCACTGTGACATCAATTCCACTTGACAAGGCTGCACCCATCTATGCGTACTATCTTCTTCCTTGCACTGCGCAAATCGGAATTTTTATCGGCCCATACTGATATGAAGACCTCCTCATCTTCTACTTTTTTCCTTTACTTTTTTGTTCATTTGTGCAAATAGTAAATTGCACAATTTTAGAACAGCTGTTTTTGACATTTCTCACCGCAAAATTAGGTCTATTCCCTTACATGCAATTTTGTGAAAATTTGCGAAAACTTTCGTTACTTTTAACTAATTTCTGTTCCCGTACACCAAAAAATTGACAAAAGAGAGCAACAATGAGAGAGTAAAACATTTCCCCTCCTTGAAAAAAGTTCCAACTTTTTGCTACACAAATTTCGTGTAGTTAAAACTTGCAAGTTGTCATGTATTGACAGAAATGCTAAAATTTGCAGAAAAATTATAAAAAAGCAGATGACAAAAGCTAATATCAGAAATGCAAAATCAGAAGACAAATATTGAAATAAACTGTTCGCCAGGCTCATTTAGAAAAATGCTAAATACAACAATATAAATGTTTCGTAGACGAAAAGTACCCAGCAAACATTATGACTCTTAAAAGAGTCATTTAAGACTCATATAAATGAGCTTTAATCGTCATTATGCGCTCAAAAAAGACTCTTTTATGAGTACATTTTCGTAGGTTTCGGGCCTCAAAATATGATTCATAATAATGACTGCTTTATGTCTCATTTAAGATTCAAAATTTAGACTCTTTTAAGACTCATATTTAATACTCTTTTAAGACTCATAATAAAGACTCTTTTAGAACTCATATAAATTAGTGTTTTCGGACTCAAAATTAAGACTCATTTAAGTCTCATATTTAATACTCTTTTAAGACTCATAATAAAGACTCTTTAAAGACTCATAATAAAGACTCTTTTATACTTCATATAAATGAGTCTTTTTGGACGCAAAATTAAGACTATTTTAAGACTAATTTTAAATACTTTTTTAAGATTCATAATAAAGACTTAAAAAATACTTTTTTAGATCTCATATAAATGTCTTTTGGACTCAAAATTAAGACACTATGATGGTCATATTCAAGAACCATGGAATGGAATCTTTAAAGACTCATACTCAGGACTCTTTCAGAACGCATTGAAGTAATTATGATCCGTTTAGGCTGAAATATATTTTTAGATTCAAATTTATTTAAAATATTTGATAGTTGAAAAATAAAAAAAAATGACAACAATATCTATTTTTAAACATTTCAAATAAAAAGTTATAGTAGAAAAATTCAAATTCATTTTACAATCATATAAAAGACTTATTTATGAGTCTTTTTATTGCGTACTCATAAAACACGCATAAAAAATACTCTTTTTAGAGTCTGATTTTTGAGCAATCATTTTACAATCATATCAAAGACTCCTTTTAGAGTCTTTTTATTGCGTACTCATAAAACACGCATAAAAAATACTATTTTTTGAGTCTTATTTTTGAGCAATCATTTTAGAATCATATCAAAGACGTCTTTTATTGCGTACTCATAAAACACGCATAAGAAATACTATTTTTGAGTCTTATTTTTGAGCAATCATTTAAGAATCATATCAAAGACTCCTTTATGAGTCTTTTTATTGCGTACTCATAAAACACGCATAAGAAATACTCTTTTCAGAGTCATTTTTTTGAGGCACTCAGAAAATGTTTGCAGGGTAATGAAACATGAAACATAAAACATAAAGTTTTATGTATGTAGTGAAACGTTGAATGACACACTTTATAATGCTGTTTGATTTTCCTGCCACAATTTACCGCAGCTAAATATATCGATCTATTTCAGAACCACTAAAGATAAAAAATTCCGAAATTATGCAAATTTTGTTGGAGAACTCAGGAAAAATTGCTAACCTATTGAATTGGTTTCCTCAAAAACTTAATATACATCATATAAGTGAAGAAAATATTAATAATATAAAAAAAAATCCAATTTATATGCTTTTATATACATATATATATGAAATTGGAATAATTGCAACAGAACTCTGACAACTTTTTACATTCCACATAGCCGTTGGTTCTGGAAAACAAAGTAAAAGGGGACGGCCCCGGCTGATTTACACAGATGTTAAAACTCGAATAAAAAGGAAACGTGCTTCCGAACTTGCTTCCAAGCAAAACAATGAAACCATTCTGATGGTTCATTCTGCTAGAATATCAACCTCTAACAATAGCAATTTGGCATTTGTATTAAAAGAAACTATATTGCCTCCTTCAAGATCAACAAAAATTAGAAAAAATGTGACTTCTGAATATTGTTATCCAACTCCTTTAAGTTCTAAATTAAAAATTAAGAAAATATATGTATCATATCAAAAAACACAACTTAATATCGATTCCATATCTTTCTGTTTCTAATTGTATATTGATAACTTATATAGAAATCAATATAAATATAGGGTTCCACTGGTTCGTGGTTTGTGTGGGAGGTGATTGTGGGCGTGGCCGTGGGTGGATGATGCCCATTTTTTGTACACATCTTTATTTTCAAGTTACATTCACACACACCAAATATTATTTTGAAGCTCTAATACAACTCATTTTACAGAATTTCTACAATAGTGGGCGTGGCAGTGAATCAATATCGCCCATCTCATACAAATTTCATTAATACAGTACCAATAGTAAATATGCAAAGTTTGGGCACTCTATGTGCTTTGTTTTATTTAATGTCACAAAAACCCGGTTCTTCGACCACTTGGCAATGGCCAAACTGAACTTTGTGCTGGAAACTCAAACTAAACTCTAAGTGTAGATATGGCACTACGACTGAAAAAATACTTGTAACGCATTAAGTTTTTGACATATGTTGCGAAAAGAACACATTTCCATACATATACATAGTGTTCTTTTACAAAAACACACACATAGTACAAATTGAAAAAAAAACAAAAAATTTTGCGACGAACTCTATTTTTAATGCATTTCTTTTTTGACGTTGCTCTCAATTTGTTACTCGTTAAGTTTCGATCAAATATTTGCTGCCAACTCCTTGTCAACTTCTTGTTTCAACGCAACTACATCCAAATCGGATGTTCGATGATAGAGTTCATAGAACTAATTATAACTTTAAGCCAAACATGCCCACGTAGCACATTGGTTGAAGAGTGGCCGAAATTAATTTTTTTCATGTTCGCCGATTTGGATAATTTTTTGGTATTTTGTTGTCAGATATCTGAATATTATGATTCCTTAATATTAGGCTGATATATTCATTATTTGTTTGGACAGACATGCTCGAAGTTCATATATGTTCGCTTGTTTAAAAAGCAAATTTACTGTATATTCAATCTTTTGGTACAGTCACAGTAATCTTATCATTTGACTTTGTTGTATATTTTCGTAAGTGACAATTGTCATAGATGAAAATTGCATTAAAAAAAGTAGGAAAAAGTGCCATATAAAAAATTTCGTAGAACGAAATATAAACAACATCACAATTTCTATGTTCATCAACTTCAGTGTACTGCATCTTTTTAGCCCTGTGGAGCCCTGTTTAACGAAAGATGTCAAGTTACAGCTTGAAGTCTCAGCTAAAAGTAAAAAAAAATTCAGCTGCTCAAATCTGCAAATCAAAAAATTGGAGTACGATAATGATGTTAATAAATTCTTAAAAGACTATGCTTAAATAACTTATTCATGTTTGTTCTATTTGTTTTTTCTAGGGGAGATGGGCGTAAAAGTGGGCGGATCAGGTATTTATTTTTAGGAGCCCATTCTACAATTATAATATATAGTTTTTGTGAAAATTGAGTTGATGCAGTAAAAATCAAGGGAGTTATGCCACTTTTTCAATACAAGTTGTATGGGAAGTGGGCGGATATTTTTCAAATTTCACACAAATGATTCTGAGTGTTTAAAAATGATATATGCCAAAAAACAATGCCGTAGGTCAAAATTAATTTTCTCTTTGTATGGCAGGTGGGCGTAAAACTGGGCGGAACATTTTGATTTTTCCATTTTTTTCTTGATTCAAACAAAAAATGCCTATGTACCAAGTTTCATTGTCCTTCGACAACTTCTTCTATTTTTAGCCGCTCGTTCTATGAACTTCAACCAATGTGCGTAGTGGCCCGTATGGCCCGCATGGCCCTTCATACAAATTTTTTTCTATCTTAATTTTGTCTTTGCGATGAGCCAAAATCAAAGAAGGCCTGCAAACAACAACAACACAAACCGCACTCGTTCAGTGTTAACACATTTCCCAGCAAACTTTACAAAAACAAATGCATGCAAAGCCAAAATAAAAAACGCACACTCGATGCTGAAGCTGATTGTCCCGTTACTTGTGTGTCGAGCTTTTTTTCATGACATGTGATTTTATTGCATTGCAATTGTTGTTTTTTTTGTTTGATGAACGATGAGCAACATTTTGTGTTTGGTTTTTTAAGAATGGGCCCGCGCTTAATATTTCTTTGGCCCCATTGCTTTAAACGAACCTATTGCTAGATGCATACGCTTATGTTATTATTTTTTACAATTTCTCAATTTCAATTTTAGTTTAAGTGAATTTCGTTTAAAATTGTTTATTCTATTTAAGTAGGTATTTTTGTAATTGTCTGTAAGATATTAAATCTGTAGACCGTAAATAAATAAATAAAAAAACGAATTTTTATTATTAACAATGTCAGTGTTGTTAAATTTATTTCAGAAAATGTTATTAATAAAAAATTCTTCTCGTTATAGCAACCATAGCAACAATAGTCGAAAAATACTCAAACCTTTGTATTGACAAGATTTCTTGATGGTTGGTTATCAACAAGATTCTTGTTTAGTTGAAAACAATTTTATTTTAACATAACAGACTTTTTTTTTGGTGTTACTCCTTGCTAGAAAAAAAAATGAGCGCCAATTAGTAACGTTGCTGAACAGTTAAAATTGGTTCTTGGCTCTGAATATGTTTCTATCCCATTCTCGCACAATATGTCATTTATATACTTGTCCTGTCCACCCGCTACTTGTTTTCAGATTTTAAAATTGGAGAAAAAAAAATAAAGTGTCCTTCAGGTTTAAGCAACGTAAAGAATAAAATTCATCAAAAGGGTTTGGTATTGTTACCACTCTGAAACCACTGTGCGACGTCATCGTTTCAAGCCATTAGCATTCAAAGCACCTGCTTAGAGCCAAACGTTAGCTTTCTTGGAAGTACCGTTGCAAACTTTCAAAATACAAATAATTTATCTGGCTGAGCTCATTAGTGTGTGTGAGAAATTAATATTGTGCTAGTCTCTGTGTGGATTAAAGTCTTTAAAAGCTTAAAGCTATTTTAACAAAGCACAACTACTTACATTTTAAATAAAACTTCTCAAGTTCAAGTCCTTGAAGAGCAAAACAAAAAAATCGATATACAGCGCAGTGTTCACAACAGCGCTTTTAATTAACAGTAAAGTCTGAGAACAAGACATAACAGTTATTAAAAAAAGTTAACATATGTTTACTCTCTTTTTTGAAGCAATTAAAGCTCCAAAAATAATTTATTTTAACTTGCGTGGCTACTAATTGACACTCGACTCTTTTTAATAACACATACACACACAAACACACACAAACACACACACACATACAATTCTGTTCTAATACCAAACTTTTTATTTATTCAAACGCCCACATCAACTATGTGGCCACCGCAGTGTTCGTCCATATTTGAAATTCGTCATTGTTATGGGTTAAAACGAAAAACTTTGCATACTTGGCTTATTTGTTTGTTTGTCGATGGTTGTGCATTGTGTGTGTTCACGCTTTTTTGTATGCTATATTTGCATAGGACACATATTGACAGGTATGTTTTTTTTTCTTTTTGTTTTGTTACATCACAAGGCTGTGATTATTAAAAAGGTTTTATTTTAGTGAGAAAAGTTGTTGCTTTGGAATGAGATATTTAATAAAAATGTTGTATTCAAAATAGCCCAGGTTTTATGAATAGTTATTTATTAGTTTTTTGTTCGTATTTCTTGATTCATTGTTTGAAAACAAAAAACAACCCCTCAAACAATATACACACAAAGAAACTTATTGATTCAAAAGAGTTGCATACTACTAAGAAGTGATTATTTTGGTATTTTTAATAATTTTTACTATTTTTAGTAATCTTTGAAATAAAACCCAACGATGTAGTTCAAAGTTTAATGCCACAAAAATTGTTGCTGTCCCAATGCCAGGGTCGGTTGAAACAGTTCCTGTGGTCAATTGAAACTCATGCAAAATATACAAAATATAATAAATGAACATGTTTTATACATCGTCCACTAACATTTTACGACTCATAATGGCACAGTTGATTATCACAAATATATTTTTTTTTTTAATATTCAATTCTTTCATGATACTTTAAATGTTACAATATTTTAATTAGCCTTCAAAGGTTTATGTTAAGTACAATTTCATGACATCATTTAAAGTTAGGCCAAATATATGTCTGCACATCTAATAAAATATTTAGATAGCTCACACTCTTCTTCCTGGTTAAACACTCGATTGTGAGCCTTATATCCCATTTCTTGATTTTCATTGCCACCACTCGCATCTCATTTACGTACATACCTCAACAGGGTATTGTGGTTCAGTTCATTCTTTTGTGCCGCTGTTCGTAACGAAGATCCGGCTTCTACATCTTCAAAGGCTTGTTTATACGTCAATAAGTCGTAATAATAAAATAAATAAACTGTTTCAACCATACCCACAAAAAATGTTTCAGCCCCCAACCCCCTTCTAGATATAAAACGGTTTACTGTTAAAATGATAATAAATTTAAATAAAAAAATAATCATACAGGCATATTCTACAAAGTTCAATTAAAATTATACAAAACTTTCAATACTCTAACTTTAATAAAACCATAATAATTGCAAAAATGAACTATAAAAAAATATTTACTTTCCCCGCTTCGTTCTCCCCTTGTACCCCTGACCGTATCACACTTGGTGTCGAAATATTCGCTTTGTTTCAACCGTCCACCGTATCAACCGTACCCAGTCTACCCTATTATTTAAAACAAAAGTTCAAATAATCAACTCATAGCTTCAAAACGGCACGCTACAACGGTGAGCTGCATTTTGTGGCTAAAATAAAGCAACATTGTGTGTGCTGCAAGCAATAAAAGCATCGAAACCAATCAACAAACGAACTGCTTGCAAAAAATTGATCAAATTTTTCACGTAAACATTAATTTTAGTACAATACTATTGATCTTAGATGCATGTCACCGCTGATTTTTTTTTTTTTTTAGTCGGAAAGATGTTTTTTTTTCCATCATCATATACACATATGGTATATTTTACTGTAGGCAGCAAATGGAAAAAAGCGCCGAATTTTACTACAAATTTCTTAGCCAATAACTTCTACGCTATTAAATATTTCCAAATTCTGAGTATATAGAACCATTTATAATAAATTGTTATAAGAAAAATGAAAATATCACTTAAATCCGTTCAGCGGTTCTTGAGTTTTCTGGCCAATACAAAAATCGCTACTGGGACAAAATAACCATTTGTGTATGCAAAAGAATCAATTCTCTTCTCCAATATAGATTCTAGAAATGATTATTTTTAACATACTGACGTCCTACAGTGCAGTATGCAGTACATACATTCTTTTCGAAATCGATTCTTTTATATTCACTTCATCTTATTTATTTACAATCGAAAGATTTAAAGTAATTTATTCTTGTCAGGCAGAGAGGAACATTGTATTTTTAACTTTGAATTCGTAAACGTCCTCTACAAGATTTTTATTTACAACGTTGTTCGTGACCTTCTTTATGTATCGGCCAGTCATCAATGTTTTCAAATCTGATGTCACTCACAGGTATTACGCTGGGCTTCAGGCGTTTGACTTAATTGGTTGTAGGTGAATTCATGTTACTTGGAGAATTGGACAGTGGCCTTCCGCGCTTTGGTGTGTTGGCTAATCCACAGAATGCTAGGCTTTCAGCAATTTCCACAGTGAACTGCAAGAAATCCTCTTCCAAATCCGTCACTCCGGTTCATATCACACTGATACTCTAAGCTCAAACTGCTCTGTTTTTCAACTGAGTTACAAGCCACCAAGTTGAAATAATGATATATGACTCGCAATGCCCATTTTTTTGATCGAATAAAGGTGTGATATATTGCGATTAGGAAGTAATCTTTATCGACTTCTCCCATGGAAACGTTATAACAGCGCATAACGGATAGACGTGCGACCATTCTGTATTCACCAGCTTCTCTATCCCACCTTTTCACCTCGTCTTGTGGTTCAATTTCCACGAAGTTTGAAGCCACATTCACCACCTTGTTGAATTTTATCGTTTTTAGTAACGAGTGAGTCGTTGCACTAGTGGGCACTTCTGCAATCTATTATTCCGTATGGCTATTCAACTAAAGATACTTTGCTCCAATAATTCCCGTAATATTAACGAAGTAATTGACGCAAAATAATTGTCACAAAATAATTTTTAAAACGGTTGCGGAGAGGTGAAGTCTGTCAAAATTAGATTCTTGTGACTGGTCACCAATACGATCCAAATACGATCGCAGTCTAGGAAATTTAACTACTCTCATCAGGATGTGTGTGCTGACAATTTTCTTGATTTCTTGAACGGAGGCGTCGATGTATTTTCCAGTTTTATGTAATGAATATATATAAGTCTTTTTCATCAATTCATCGAACAGAGAATTGAGAAAATATTTAGAAAGGTATGTAATATGAAGGTGATGGAATGTATGAAGGTATGAAGCTGATGGAATACCATTTTCTGGATGGAATACTATTCCCATTATCGCAAGCAATATTCGAGGGTGTGTACCTCTTTCTGGTCCAAATTTCATTAATTTTCTACGTTGTATTTCCTTTCCACTATTCACCTGCTAAAACAGATAACTTCGGCAAACTCGTCGTCGTACTCAATTGTCGCCACCATTATTTTCAAAATCGGAATCGTGACTGGCAGCTGAAGCGGCCGCAGCATCTTCCAAAGTTGTATTCCAGGATATGTATGCTAGATTTCATAAAATTTCGTTGGCGGTAACCTATCTTCTAAAAATAAAAACATTCAACTAATGTATACTGGTAGTCAGTTCATAGATTTTACGCTCTGTGGTTGTAATTTAATTTCAAAAATGATCTCCGAAGATTTAAGATATTTAATAGTCTTATTTATTTTATTACCTATTTCGCTGTATTGAATACATTTTTTATTCATTTGATAAATTAAATAAAATTTTATGTAAACACTACACGCTCACTTTACACAGTACATGCAGGTCTGGTTGCGTTTTCATAGATTTCACATGATTACATGACTTGTTCCCTTAGTGTATTAAGCATCGCTAGGAAAAATATATTAAGCTAAAAGGAGACAATGTAGAGACATAATGATATATTTTCCAAATTTTTTTGTGTTTTCTTTGTTAGTTCGGGTACTTCTGGGACTGCCCTCGTAAGTTCTTTTTTTTAAATTGTACTAAGCGCAATCCATTATCTTAATCAAAGTGAATATTGAAATCCCCTCCAAATGTGAGCGAAAGTTCATAAAGACGTTGTTTCAACAGTTTTGAACCCCCTTACGTATATGTATCGTTAGTCAAACTGTGACCATAACAACTTATTGATAATTTGAGAACAATGCGCATCGTAGCGCATATGTCCCCAAGAAAAAATTTGGTTTGACTAACGTGTTGGGAATTTCTTTTCAAGTAAGAACCAGCACAGAGTGTAAAGTCATGTTGCGAATCTCCAACATTTTGATAAATGCCGCCGCCCCACCGCGCTTAATATTGGTTCGTCTGCATTGTATTATGCAATTAAAATATTTCATTTCAAACCGCTCCTGGTTGTGAAGCCAAGTTTATGATAACATAATACCTGTAATTTCTGTATTTTATTCACACGAATGTTTCGACAGGTTATTTTGGCAATTGAGAGAATAGCTTGTCATATTCCCACTACAGATTTTTTTCAAGTATAATTCGATCATTTATATCAAACATGTCCACGTAGTTGCCCGTATGGCCCGCGTGGCCCTTCATACAAATTTTTTTTCTATCTTAATTTTGTCTTTGCGATGAGCCAAAATCAAAGAATACTTACAAAAAATAACAACACAAACCGCACTCGTTCAGTATTCAGTGTTCAGCACCAGAAAACTTTACAAAAACAAGTGCATGCACAGCCAAAATCAAAAACGCACATTCGATGATGTCGATGCTGAAGCTTATTGTCCCGTTATTTGTGTGTCGGGTAATTTTTCATGCAAGCATTGTTATTGTAATAGAAATAAAGCCTTGTCGCAGTGCACTGGCAGTGTACTTCATGATATGTGCTTTTGTTGCATTGTAATTGTTTTTTTTTGTTTTGTTTGATTTTTTGACAAAATAAACGATAAGCAAACTTTTGTGTTTGTTTTTTAGTTTTTTTAAGCATTGGCCCGCGCTTAAAATTTCTTGAGCCCCACTGATTTATATTAAAAGGAACAGTAGAAAGCCGTGCAAAATCGTTTCGTAATGAAAGTATCTATTCTTTTCCTCATCTACCATGGTTAAAACATTGACTTCCTTCAAAAGTTATATTATGAAGTTCTTCTTGAGTAGTGACCCTGATTAAGACTACATAGATCAAAGGTTGTAATGTGTCTTACTTTATTAGCAAACCATTTCATCAAATTTCCCTCCTTGTGATTTGAGATTTGTAACCGAGCAGGCTAGTTTTAGTAGAAAATGGTTTATTTTAACATAAATCGATTTATTTCGATTGGGAGGAACTGTTATTTAATATATAATATACATTCTAATAGTTATAATTACTGCAATAATGCGTTATTCAACAGAAAAATATTCGCATACATTTTTGCCGTTGACGATAATTTATTTTTCACACCATTGCAGGTAAAAAAAAATCGATTTTGCGACATTTGTGCATAACAATTTGGGGTCGCACGGTTCATGATCGGTCGTCAAAGGATTAAGGAGTAAACTCTTAACTACTTTTTAGTAAACTATTTTTTTTTTTTAAATACACAACATAATCTTATTTTCAACAAAAATCCCCTATTTGAACCTCCGCACCTCTACTAATTAGTGTTATATTTATGTATTTCTTTCAAACTATGTGACCAATTTTGCGAAATTTAAAAAATGGATGCGCAATGAATATTTTAATTTCTATAATTATTTAAAGAGCTGGTTTCAAGTTTTGGACTGATTGTAGTGAACTTTTAGGTCATAGAAATGAAGTTGATTGTATCATGTGGCATATCACATAATTCTTTGATAAATTTCCATTTGTGTGGATCATTTTATTAAGTTAAGTTATCGTTATGGTAAGAAATCGAGATTTCTTGGAATAAACATTCTAATATCTCTATTCTAGTTACTTAGACGCAATCATAATCCTATTATGGTAATTAAAATAGGCTAAGCAAGTAAGAGTCTATGTATGTACCTGTGTGTGTGTGTTTGTCTGTGTGTGGGTGTTAATACCCTGTAGGAAAATCAAATAATTTAACCTTCGCCTTACCAATACCCCCCGGGTGACCTTTTTGAATTTCATTTCTAAATATTTCCCCCGGGTTTTTATCCAATCTAAATAAGTTTTAGAATCACTGAACAAATTCTTAATTTATTTTAAAAAATATATTCTTTCATGTTTGTCTTTTTTTTAATTTGTCTATTTATCTACATGGCTTAACAATACCAACATGGGTGACCCCAGTGAAATATTTGGGTTTTCTAACTGCCTTGCCTTTGAAAACGGTTAGAAAAAGTAAATTTATTTACATACATACGTATATAAGAGTATATTTTATTTCATATTTTAATGCTGTATGTAAAATTTGGGAAAAATAGGTGTAATGTTTAGCAATATAATATTTTTAAAAAACGATTTCCAACCAAAATTGAACACACTTAAATTTTTATTTCGTAAATAATGTTTTGATGTGGATTGGCCCAGAGAGCAGTTTTTGTACTTCGTTTGGCTGACTCTGTGCTCTACACAAATGGGTTTTTTATGCAACTAATACAAATTAGTGTGTTAGACGCAGTGGCGTCCGTGGCGTAGTTGGTTAAAGTGCGTGGCCGCTATGTCAAAGAACTTTGGAACCCAGGTTCGAACCCCAGCAGCGACAGAAAATTATTTGAATTAAAATAATTTTTCTGTACGGCAGCCACCTCTCTGCAGACAATGGCAAACCTCAGAGAGTAATCAAAATGCCATGTAAAGCTTCTTGAGAACGAGAACATTCTGTTCATCGCCGTTCGGAGTCGGCGTTAATCATGTAGGTCCGGTTCTCGGTCAATTGTGTACAAACTTAATAACACGCACAACACAATTGATCATAAGAAGCTAGGTCAAAGTCCTTTCAAGGGCTGAAATGGCCAGTTATTTATTTATTTATTTTTTTTAACACAAATTTGGCGTGTATTTCTTTTTCTTTGTTCGTTATATGACAAATATGGCACTTGCCTTTGTGCTTTACGCGGCCAGTTGCATCTCGATCTGAAATCGTATCAGCTTCAAATTGGTCGTCGTCGGTAACAGGCTTTCCTGTGGAAAAACGTCCATAAAATTAGATATTTACTCAACAGAAACAAAACTAAAAACATTCAATAGCCATTCTTATTAAAAACAGTTCAATAACATTTTTTTCGACCTCTCCAAAATAAGGGGGTGGTAGAGATCCTCGCCAAGACTTTCGAGAAAATATCTCCTTTGTGATCCCATCATAGACTCAGTCGAATTGTTCTTCTATATACTATTATATAAAAGGCTTATCACGTATCTTCGTATACGCTAAACTAAAGAACTACTGAACCGATTTTAATAATTATTTTACTAATTCAAAGCGTCATTCTTAACTTAAGCTATTGCATACTTTATTTTTAAAACTTACCCTAAAATGTTATTAAGTTTTGAGATTAAATACCATCTAAAAAACTTCATAGAAAATTACTCATAAACGCTGCATTAAGCAGTACAAAGCTTTTTCTTTTTTTTTCCATTGTGTGTTTAAAAGCTCGTTTTGATTACGTCTTGCTTATAAACATGATCGCAAAATTGAGCTAATGAAGCAATGTTAACCCTTTCGGCATATATGTTGCCATACTGCAACAGTTTGCTTTGAGGCTCTGTTTCTAGTTTGGGACATCCCGCTATTTAACAATACATTTTTAATAATAAATTGAAATGTGATGAAAAAGAAGAGAAAATCAAAAATACGAAAATTAATTTTTATATCATGTTTTTCAAGGTTATTCCGAGTGAACTCATGTGCGCTACCACGCGGCCACGCGACTTCAAAAAAGAGCAAATTAAAAAATTATATTTTTAAATATTTCCGATAATACTACGAATGTTAGAGATCTTATTTACATTTTTAGTTAGAAAAGATATGTGATATTTATAGCGCTAGAAGTTTTTGAAATTTTTTTGAATATATCTTAAAATTTTTGTTGTATCTATTAGGAAAGCAATACGGCTTTCTAACTTCATACTCAGCCTATTTTAGTCAAAATCCTGATCCTGAACGAAGTTTGGAATGTTTGGCATTGCCAGGGCTAATTTGGCACTGAAAGGGTTAATTATAATATAGACAGAATCTATTTCTTTTTTAACCCTGCAGTAGTCGCGTACCTAAATGTGACGAGAGTGGTCGCGCGGATTACATATGTAATCCGTTTTTTAAAGTTTAAAATAAGAGATGGCAATTTGAAAATGCTTAGTTCTTTGCTTTAATTTTTATTATTACTTTATTTTATATTATATTTATTTAAAAAAACAACATAAACATAATTCTTATAGTACGTAAAATCAATGAATATCGATTGCAGACAATTGTGAAATTCATAATTTTGCATGACTGGATTACATACATATGTAATCCGCGCGACTACTGCAGGGTTAATGAAATTTCCTACAGTAAAATGCTAAAAAAAATTGAATATGTAAACATAAGCATATATAAATAAATATAATTCAGTGTCTATGACGTAGTACTCTCGCAAAATAAGCGATACTTCGTCTTTATACGAAAACACGAAAGAGTAAATGAAACAAATGCTTTTGCTGTTTTCGACTCAGACTCAGTGCTGCCAAACAGTAGCAGCGGTGCTGCCATCTCTTATCATGTAGCTGATAAAAAAATTTTATTAGCAGTGTTGGTAAGCTCACATTACAAAGGTTGAAGTTTTGATAAAACACTTATCAAGATCCATTTTTGTGTTCCTCCTTTTTATGTGTGATGGTACCACGGCTACGATAAAATAATGACTATGCTAATTTGATGAAAGTAATTAATCCATATTAGCTAACCAGGAATAGCGAATACCTTACATTGTTTATAGGTGGAAAAGTATGTGCACATTAGTTGATAGTTAAAAATATGAAATCTATATAAAAAGTAGTGTACATTTTGATGTCACCACTTACTGCGGAAATGGGTCGGCCGATTTCAATCAAAATTTCAGGGTACGTTGGGGAAGTTTGCACGAAATTTGCAAATTTGTCATTTGTTCCGGCCCATTTGTTCCGGAGATATGGCATTTTAAAGATTTTCCCATATCTATATATATATATATATATATAAAGTCGTGATTTGTGTTTGTAATTCTATAACTCAAGAACGGAGCGTCCGATTTGCTTGAGGTTTTCTTTGTTGTGTTCTTATTGGCCATACCATGGTTTGTATGTGAATATTTTTGCCACACCTCCTTTTACCGCCCACAAATTAATGCAAATTTTATATTTCAGACGGCTTGGGTCTTATCAGAGTAAAATTTAGTACTTTAGTTCATATGGTCACTGTTGGCAACAGTACTACAAATGGGGGGAGAGCTATAAAAATATGCTGGGGGTTCCCCCTCTCTTATATATGTATATCTATCTATATTATTATCTATCTTGGTTTGTTCGGTTGCTTAAAACTTGAAAACGACTGACCACATGGATACTTCCTTCTGCGAATATGTTATATCGAATATTTTTGGATTATAGGCGTTGAAATTTGATAATCGAATGAAATTTTCACGTGCCGTTCCACTGGTGAAAAGTTTTGGGCGTTGGATGAGGGGTGTGACACTTTTTCAGCACCCCAAATTTAAGGCATAACTCTCGAGCTATAAGTAACATATCAATTTAACTCGGTAAAAACGTACTTTTTAGTTGTGTGCTTTGACTGGCAAAATTGAGTGACCATTTTACAAGTGGGCGTGGCACTGCCGATACAATTAAAATTTAGGTATCGAATAGCTTTGGAAGTAGAAGTCACATAACATTGAAACTCAGAATGGAGAATGTATTTCTACAAGAGAACTGGGACGGGCATAGGAAAAGGGGTTATGGCTTCGACCGCACAAGTCAAATTTTTGATATTGAATAGCTTTGGAACAAAACGCATGACAATACAACTCAGTATGGAGTTAATAATTGCCAAAGTCTTTCTACTGGAAAACTGGTACGAGAATTGGAAAAGGGGGTGTGGCCAATTTTCTAAACAGAATAGCTATGGAAGTTAAAATCACAGGACATTGAAACTCACAATGGAATTGCCACCTGGGAGTGATGTTCTGCTACTGGGAAACTGTAACGGGCAGTAGAATATGAGCGTGGTGTCAGACTGAGGGACTAATAAAAGTTTTGAATTCACTTATTATTTCCAATATACTTGCCAAGTGCAGCAACGCTCGCCGGGTACCGCTAGTCTTATATATTATAAAAGCGGCAAGGCCTGCCGTGTCCAAAATGTTATAGAAAATCGCCAGAGGCCAGCGTAGTGTTGCTCTTTTGGGGGTGTATTGGCACAGCATTTTGTCCGTAGTATCTACAACGCCCTTGGTTTTGTTGTAACATAAAATTATTTTCGGTGTTTTGGCTATTCCGGATACGGCAATATCATTGTGTACTGTAGACAAATAAACCACCGATTTATTTTTGGCAGGAATTTTAGAGTAAATTGTTGTGTTTTCAGAGAAACTGAATAAGTTTGATGTGAGTTCGGGCTCGTGATGGCTTAAGGGGGGGTAAGGTTTGATAACTTTTTTTTTAATTTTTTTTTATTTTTGTTTCTGAAAGTACAACATCTGAAGAATATTGTATTAAATTTTTAGGTCATTCGGAACAAAACTAACGAAGTTAAAGGAGGTTGAATGACCGTACCTCTAACTTAGTCAGTGCACAAAACTATAAATCGATTTTCCCAAACATGTAATTTTTAAAGTCGGTGACCAGCCTACAGAAAAAACTCCTGAACCGATCGTTTTGAAATTTTGTACACATATTCTACATATAAGTAGCGAGTTTTTTGAGTTTTTTAAAATTTTTTAATTACTAACAATTTTACAACAACAAATAAGTAGATTTTTTCGTCAAAAATCGTCATTTTGGCTTCGAAATGGTGCCAAAAATTGAAAAATTGAAAAATTAAAAAAAACTCGACGTCACTGGAGAGATAAAGTAATAAACTAAAGAAAGCATTTAAATTTGTTGGTTTCAGATGATCCAGTGATGCTGTAGGCTGGTCACCGCACAAAGAATTTTTTTCGAGGCACCTGCGGAGATCTTCAATAAATTCGTTATTTCTTTCTATTTTTAAACAAACATTTTTTTAAATATTCTTAAAATATTGTACTTTTATGTAATAATATATAAAATAAACCTTCTGTTATAGTTTTTCCAAAAAGAATTCATGAAAAAAGGTGATTTTTAGACGAAACAAACCTTAACCCCCCCTTTGTAGGCACTGACCAAATCTTTCACAACCCTCTCACCTTGGTTTACGTCCAAGGTGCTTTTAATTTGCAGTAGTTACAGTGGTGTAGACATGATTTTATGGTTGTGGAGACATGTTAAAACTATTCGCGTGATCATTTTTTTTCGAAATTTTAACCTTTATTATTTGCGTAGCTTATGATAATTTTTTCAACACCTCCCCCATTTGTATCTATACCCCTAATTTTCCTCCTACTGAGCCAATGTATTCAATTACTGTACCACGTAATCATTTTAACACCAAATTCAAATACTGCATAAGCATTAGTACAGCAAGGTGAAAATTCCGACTCTTTTTTGACATATACTTACATATACTTTTTTGCATAAACTAAAATCACATGGGTCACCCGGGTGGGTATTGGTAAAAGACGTGTAAAAAAATCTTCGGTACGCGAAGGATAAAAGTAGTTTTTTGTGAACCACTACTGGTTCAAATTTTGACTTTTAGAACGAACTCACATATTTTGTATGGCGATGTCCGCTAAATAAGTCAATTGACCTTCGTATGCATATATTTTCCACTACTTGTTAAATTAGTTGAATTTAAATTGGTTTTTTTAATTAATGTTGTATATCGAAGAGATAATTTATTGCATGGTTGACTGATTCATGAAATTGGAAATAAAACATGTCAAAATCAGAGTAATTGCCATCTCAATAAAATTCACAGTAGTTTATAAACTCAAATACTTCATATATAATTAAATAATAACATTTCAAAATAAAAGTGGGTGTCACCTTAATATAATTTAAAAGTTCATAAACTATTTGATTTTAAATTAGTTTTTCAATTACTTGTTTTAAAAATCAAGTTAGTTTGTTCCTATTGGGTATTTGTATATCATAATACATACAGATTTTTACATAGACTCTGCATAATTTTACTGTAACCACTGATGAAATTCCAACGTATATTTGCTATTTAAGTTTCTCTCGATTTATTACCACGCAAGTACACCCACAGATGCAACACATACACACACACACTCACACACAATTAAGCATGCCTTTATATTTTATATTATGTAAGATTGTTTATGTTTGTATGAGCGTCGAGCAAGTCATTTGTATCTGTGTGTCTTGCATACTTAATTCAGAGTTCGTCATTTGTCGATCGATGTTTATTATACGATACACGAATTGTTAATTTCAGTTTCAATGCTACTCCGCTGCTGTGGCAGGATACGAGCAAATCACTGAGAGTGTGCATAATAAGGATATGAAGGCGGATAAACGGATATGAGCCATATTTCACGTATTGAATTGCTGCATGCAAATGAAGTTTTTACTTGAACGTGAGTGTGTGTATGTGTGTGTGTCAGAATTGACAGAGTGGGCAAACATAGTGCTGTTCCTTTGAATATCTTAAATAAGCAGATTTAAAGAATTTACAAAAGGTTATATCCTGCATGTGTTAGGCTATCGATCAAGAGCAAGAATTTTTCATTGTAAAATATGATGTTTTGCTGGCACGCTACTTAAGAAAAAGTGCTTTCGAAATGGTCGAAAAATCATCAGTTTCCTTGTGTGTGCAAAGCACTTTTCACTTAGCCTAAAATCAAGTGACACGTTTGTGAGTTTTGAGTAGAATTGAAAAGATTGACTCACGTACAATACGAAAAGTGGGAGCCAGCTGCAAGGCGTTGCCAGAGAAGTCGTTTAAGCTCGTCGGGTGTGTTTTTGGTTCAATCATTGTTTATTTGTTTGTTCCTGTGTCGAAATCGGCACCATATTGTTGGTATTGTTGATAATTTTGTTGTTTTCTTATTTTTTGGTTAAAGTTGTTAACGAGATAATTTTAAAAAAGTCGCTACAGTAAAGTTAAGAATACAACTGTTTTCAGCAATAACTATGAGAAAATAACTGCTAAAAATCGTGAGCAAATTACTCTCAGTGGGTGTTTAATCACTCTGAGAATTTATGCTGTAATGCAGTAAATGTTACAGTCACACGGAGAGAAATAATATTCGTATATAAGCACATACTTTGCTTGTTCTAATAAAATTTAAAATTAAGCCTCATTTTCTCAAATCAAGCACTTTAAACTAAAATTAAGAAAAAAAGTTGTATAATGAGCACTTATTTCTAAAATTGAGTAAAATTGGTTGAAACAAGAATAAAATGCTTGATTCTAAAATCTGGAACTAGACTTGAGTCAAGAAAATATTCTGTTAATTTAAGCAAACGAGAAGTTAATTGTTAAAAATATTCTTGAACTAATCAAATATTTTGCTTTAGTTAAAGCCTGTATGACACTTCATTTTTTTGTCCAATTTTACAATCTGAAAACAAGTGGCGGGTTGGCAAGACAACAATATTCCTGTCTATTGTGCGAGAATAGTATAGAAACATATTCAAAGGCAAGAACCAATTTTGACTGTTCAGCAACGTTGCTAGTTGTCGTTGATTTTTTTTTTCTTGCAAGGAGTAACACCAAAAAAAAAAGTCTGTTATGTTAAAATAAAATTGTTATCAACTAAACAAGAATCTTGTTGATAAACAACCATAAAAAAATCTTGTCAGTGCAAAGATTTGAGTATTTTTCAAACTATTGTATGGTTGCTATAAAGAGAAGAATTTTTTATTAAAACATTTCCTGAAATAAATTTAACAGCACTGACATTGTTAATAATACCAACAGGTTTTTTTTTTGCGTGAAGTTGCGTTGAAACAAGTAGTTGACAGCCAATATTTGATCGAAACTTAACGACGAGCGAATTGAGAGAAACGTCAAAAACAATGCATTAAAAATGCAGTTTGTCGCACATTTTTTTCTCCAATTCGTACTATATCCGTACTCACTCACACCAATTGAAAGTATGCATTATAACTATTTGAACTGCTCTATTTTCATTTCTTAACCCTTCGTTACATGATTTTTTCTCCCTGCGTATAAAAATGTTTTATGTCTTTATTTCTGATTGGAGAGGTTTAGAGAATGTTTAAACGAAATTTGGATGCTCTGCAATGACTAGGAGCGAAGTTCCGCAACATTGCATATGTGCAGTTTCATGTAGGCAAGCAATAAAAATTAGTAAAGCTACGATGGTTTATATATTAATTTTTATTAATTTGTATTTTACATTTTTGAAATGGAATTATATGCTTTTAATAACTTAAACTAAGATATATTTCTCAATTTTATATATATATATATATAGTCATTGTATATATTGTATATCGTCGTTGCGCATACAAAAAAGGTGTGTTTTTTAACAATTTTTCAGGAGACGAAAAAAACATTTTTATTTTTTAACAATTTCAATACTGTTTTCACATAGGCAGTTAACTTCCTAACTTCTGAACCAATAAGAATATTTATTTTTATTTACACCCTGGTAATTTACATGGTAAACGCTTGTTGTCCCATTGTGGCCAGAGATCAAAATGGTCCACCGAATTCTGTTTGAGATAGTGGGAAACTTCTCTAATGTTTCGTCATTTTTTACAAGGTTCTTTGATAATTCGGAAAGTCTTCCACTTTTTGTGGATATTTTTACTACTTTGTAAAGACTTTCTACCACTTACAAACGAAAAATGACAAATATTATGTTTTCATGATTACCGCTTTATTGTTCCGCACACTTATACAATAGCAATGCATTTACTAATATTATCATATAGCGTATTTTTATCTTGTAGTTTCCAATAAATGAGTGGAACAAATTGACTTCCCCCATAAATGCATTGTATTGTGAAACAATATTCGGATACTCAATGGATATGTTTTTACACAACTTCTTATCAAATAATCAAAATATGTTTTTTAAGAATTATAAAAGAAATAATCTTATCAAATAGTTCAGCTATGGTCTCAGGACTTTTTCCACAAAGGTTTGACACAAAATTTATAACTTTATTATCTGTCCATGAATTTTAAATGTACGTTAACATCATCATGGTAAGCTACATATTCCACAGACTCTCTTCGAGATGTCTTCATTAATATGGGAACACTCGGTAGTTTTGAGTTCGGAATTCTGTTCCGACAGATTGTACCCAATAAATACCCCTTTTTCTAGTTCAATCATTAGTGGTAGTGTTGATATAATGATTATCATAAAAAAACTTCATTATCAATTCATATGAGAAGTACTTCCCGTAAAACTCTTTACACTCTTTATAACAACAAACACAAGCCTAAGATTATTTTCTTCGTGGTGACGAAGACGGGGCTGTTTTCGTGGCCCAAATAATTTATTCTTAAAATTAATTTATTTTTAATTTTAGTTTTAAATATAGTTAAGTGTATGGAATTGAACATCTGCAATATAACATCATATCTGCAATGTAACTTCAAAATGTCTTAAATGCAAGATATTGCATATGTGCAATTAATCCATTTATTTTATGAAATTAAAGTTATAATGAACAAAAAAATTAGTAAGCTTAAAGAAAATTAACTTATATTCTGGAACATCACTTACATTTGAACGTTTTTTTGATATTTCTCGTATAATTATTAAAAATATTCACTTCACTATTCACAGAAGACTACAACCAATAAAAAAATGTCTAAATTTATTTTTAAATAAAATTTCGTTAGGTATATTCACAGGGTGCATATTTGCATGCAACATTGCATATGTGCAATCCCATGCAACAAAGGGTTAATGACAAAAAATGAGCAATTTAATGAAGTATCATACAAGCTTAAGAAAATACAAAATTATTCAAAAATTGCTTGATTCAAGAATGTAAAACTATACTACTACTTTCAGTCTTAAGTCTCTCAACCTTTAACCTTAACATTATGAGTGAAAAATTACTTCTTATTTATTATCAAAATAATGATTTTGACAAAAAAAAAAAATAAACAAAATGTTAACAAAAAATTGCACAAACCCTATTTTTTTTGGTCAAATAATTAAAACTCAAAATTGTATTTTTGACTTCCCTTAAGATGACATAGCGTTTAATAGCAAAAATGGTTTAAGTTTTACGAAAAATTTTATTAACTGTTTCTGTCATCAAAAAACAAGACCCCCCGTGATTTTTTAAAGAAATTATTTTGTTTTTTCAAAAGTGGGTTTTATTCTTTTTATAGAATATTAATAGTTTATGTGTAAAAACTATACCAATGTCTCTTTCCGATCAAAACTTATCGCTATAAATCTACTTCCTCGGTCCATCGGCAAGTCTTTATTTTCAACCGATAGAAAAAACATGGATAAGTTTGATCGGGTGGCCCATAGGTGGGTTCTGGAAAATAAGCCGCTTCCTCAGTTGGCAGCTGAAACGTTGGTTCCGGATTTGGCCCGGTGGCTGGATAAGGAGCTGCATATTAGCTTTTAAGTAATTTAGTTATCAATTTAGTGAAGCTTTCTTTTGATTATTTGAATTTTTAAAAATATTAAAACGAGTACTAAATATCAAAATTTTACATTTTTACCCAAGTAAAACCGGGTATATCAGCTAGTAAATAAATTAAAATTGATTATTTTAAGAATAAATTTAATAGCCAACTTTGCGTTTGCTTGAATTAAGACATTCTTTTTTTATTCAAGTCTTGTCCTTAGTCCTAAAATCAAGAATTTTATTTTTGTTTCAAGAAATAATTTATCTTAGTCAATTTTAGAAATAAATGCTCATTAAGGAACTTTTGACGTAGGAAAATCCGTTTAGGAAATTGGGTGTACTACAGAGTTATGATAAAAAAAATGTTGTTGTCCAAGAAGGTGCAACGGACACATACGACGTCTACTTTCAATAAAATGGCTTACAAGCAATACAAGTTACGAGACAATCGAGTTATTGCGCACGAAATTCCCTGATCGGGTAGTTGCGCGTTTTATAGAGATCAATTGGAGACCAAGATCTTGCGATTTTACATCGTTAGTATTCTTCCTTTGGCTTTATATTTTATGAGTAAGATCTAAGCTTATCAACGGCAAACAATTCCAATTCTCAAAGTGGTCTTAACTTGACAACCCAGCGAAAATCAAGGTCTGCAAGTTAAGCCAAAGCAACTATTTCTCCATGTAACTACTTTATAATCGAGTAAAAATTTAAAAGATATCGAAACGATTGCTCGTTTTATTCAAAAAACCAATTATTATGTTCAACATTGAAAAGGACTGTGCAAATAAAACAATAACGTTTAATTATTCTTTAATGTTTATTTTATCACCTTCAAAATAATCACCATCGGAGGCGATACATATATTAAGAAGTTTTTTCCATTCTTAAAAGCATTTTTGGTAGGTCTAGCCTTTATTTAGGTATAGCCTTTAGCTATCTCTGCGAATTCTATTTGATTACTTCAATCGTCTCAAATGTTTTCCACGAAGCTACAATTTACGTTTGGAGAATAGGAAAATGACACACGGGTTCATATCCGGCGAATATGGCGCTTGATGAACGATATCAGCCATTCCATTTTGAACATATCACTCATACGGGCTGACCACCTCCGATGTTGCTCAAACTTTCAGAATTGAATCTTCTCATGAAATAAAGACACTAATTTGAGTAAAAAATTTTAACATTTTTTTTTCAAGTTTTTACGTAACATTCAAATTTCGTCAAAATGGGAGAAAAAGTGAAATCCAAATTTCGTCAAAATGGGGAAAAAAGTGAAATCGCCTTACTCTTCAAAAATCATATATTCAACAAAACTAACTCGATTTTTACGTTTGAGGTATTTTCGAAAAGACAATAAGTAGATGTTTTTTTAAAAAATATAAAAAAAACAAAATTATATTTTTAAGTTTCTTAACTTCAAGGTCAAATTTTGGAAGTCATAAAAATAGGATTTTTCCCCACTTTAAAAACTGAAAAAAATTATTTTCAGGAAGATCATTTTATTACCGTTCCATTTGCCAAAAATCATGAGGTTGTTATTTTTATTTCTATTTTAATAATTTATTTAATATTTTTTAAACGACCACCTACCATACTACTTCCATACAACCATACTATGTACATTAGACTGTACCTCAAAAAAAAAAGTGCGCCGTATACCAGCAAATATGACGCATTTTTGCAAGACAATTACGAAATAAAATTTTTTTTTTGACCGAACGTAGGGGTCGCGCATTGACATATTTCTTCATATCTCTGGTGTTTACAGTCAGATTTTAAAGTTTGGTACATCAATGTTTTTGTCTTAAAGAGACCAATATGACCTCTATAGAGGTAATTGACCTCAGGTGTACCGTTCTAGTACTTACCCTTCAGATCTCAGTTTCTACTATTCTAATGTGCCACCCTAATATCAAAAAAATAAAGCTCTTAGAATATCATTAATTTTTTGTTCAGGAAGTGTATTGATATTTCCAGCAGAACTATTTTTAATAAATTTTTGAAAATTTTTGCCGAACGTAGGGCTCTCTTTTTCATTTTCATCATATCATCGGTATTAAAAGTCTGATTATATTGAATGACATATCGATGTTTTTATCTGGAAGAGATCAATTATTTTTTCTCCAAAATAAAAAAAACATCAGGAAGGTAAGTACTAGAACCGTGCGCCTGAGGTCAATTACCTCTATAGAGGTCATATTGGTCTCTTTAAGACACAAACATTGATGTACCAAACTCTAAAATCCGATTGTAAACACCAGAGATATGAAGAAATATGTCAATGCGCGACCCCTACGTTCGGTCAAAAAAAATGTTTTATTTCGTAATTGTCTTGCAAGAGTGCGTCATATTCGCTGGTATACGGCGCACTTGTTTTTTGAGGTACAGTCTAATGTACATAGTATGGTTGCATGGAAGTAGTATGGTAGGTGGTCGTTTAAAAAATATTAAATAAATTATTAAAATAGAAAGAAAAATAACACCATCATGATTTTTGACAGATTGAAAGGTAATAAAATGATCTTTCTGAAAATATTTTTTTTTCAATTTTTAACGTGGGGAAAAATCTCCTATTTTTATGACTTCCAAAATTTGACCTTGAAGTTAAGAAACTTAAAAAAATAATTTTTTTTTTTTTATATTTTTAAAAAAAACAGATATTTATTGTCTTTCCGAAAATATCTCAAACGTAAAAATGGAGTTAGTTTTGTTGAATATATGATTTTTCAAGAGTAAGGCAATTTCACTTTTTTTCCCATTTTGACGAAATTTGAATGTTACGTAAAAACTTGAAAAAAAATGTAAAAATTTTTTACTCAAATTAGTGTCTTTATTTCATGAGAAGATTCAATTCTGAAAGTTTGAGCAAAATCGGAGGTGGTCAACCCGTAATGTACGTTTTTTTGATGCGTTTTATATAATATAATAATCGCGTGCAATGCGTGATGTGTGAGCTGGATAAATCGTGGACATTATAGTGGAGCAAAAACCATGCATTGTCCATAATTCTGGCCTCTTTCGCCGAATATTTACGCGTAAATACTTTAAAACACTTAAGATTGAAGGAGCGTGAAACTCCATTTGAAGGAAATTCAGCAATCGTAAAATTCTTCCGAAAATCAATCGGAAATTCAGTTCGTCCATTAAAAGCATCCCTAGCGACAGTTTGGCGAAACTCTTTTTGAAGGAAATTCTTGTCACATACTTGTCGCATGCCTAAAACATCTTGTAAAATAGTGTGCGCCTATCCAGTCAATATACCAAGCTCTGTAGCAATATCTCTCACGGTCACACGACGATTTTCGAGCACAATTTCCTTTAATTTTTTGATATTTTCATCGTTTATTGATGTTACTGGACGAGAAGGGTGAGGCAAGACTCGAAGTGAACTCGTTTACAAAGCAATAAGAATGAAACTATGAGAGATAGCGCTAAAAATGAAGCCCAAGCCTATAACAGTGCTTCCAGCCTTAAGAATAAAAATAATTAGCTTTATGGCAAATGTTGTAGAAAATAATTAAAAATTTAATCCCAGATTTTTATCCGTGTAAGTAAGATTTTAATTTCCGCCCAATCGAAATAATGCGCTTTAAATCTTAGTACTTAAATCAAAAAAATAAATATTCCTCCATCGAACCGAATCCTTAATACGACGCAACTTATTTAAATTAACTTTAAATATGCAAATATATATTAACATTACCGCCTAAAAAAACATTTTTATATCCAATTCTGAGTAACGGCGTGCTTAATCATGATAAAAATGATGAAATGTGTTCATTTTCAGAGTAATTCTCAACTAAAAACAAATGGATTTGACTGCTTTGTAAAGCAAATGATGTGGTGGAAAGTTTGCCACAAATATTTTAAGCTCATTGCTAAGATTGTGGCTAACATAGAAATACATAAATTTCAGTTATAAAATTAAAAGGATGACAGCAACTGGCTCACGGTATTATGGCAAGAAATAAACCTCGCGGTTAACGACTTTAACTCTACTTTGAAACAGCTCAGCTAGTCTAACTAATGCCAAACATGAACAGCAGTAAATGCAGCCAGCAGTTTTATCCTTCCAGTGAAGCCATTGCATGCTCTACACAATTTCAGTTTGCTCTGTTTGCGCCCAACGGCTCGACTTTATGGCCAAGCCAATCCAATCCAAGCAATGCCATTGAGGCTATTTTCTCAAGGCTGCTCAAAATAATGATGTCGATGATTACGATGATGATGATGATGATGATGGTGATGACGATGATGGTGATGAAGCTACCGGAATCGACTGTACAATTAGTGACCCTGTCACTTTCAACGACCACATAAACTACGAAGGCGGTTGTATTTGCTAGTCACCAGTGCTAGTCAAGAGCAAAACATTTGATGGGTGGATGGAAACCGAACCAGTTCTGACTCATTCCTTGTAGTCATAGTTAAGGCAGGAAAAGCTGTGTAGCTGTAGCATATCACTTTTTATGCCGCAGATAGTTGAAAGCCATACAGGATGCAGATTTGTTTTTAAACATAGTTATTTAATATTTTCGAAATAGTTTTTATCTCAATTTTTATTCAAGGATTTCTGAGATGTTCTGATAAAAAAACTATTGTGGATATTTAACCATTATGATATCACCTTATCTCAGCAAGGTGTTTGAATGGATATTAGCACCCTGTATATCCACATGCGTGAAAAGAAATGCACATTCAAGCTTTTGCTGGTTTGTTGGCACAACCTTCTTGCCGCTGGGTCAATCTGGTCGGGCTGAAACCTTATCTAAACTTATCAGAGAAAATTAAAAAAAGCAGTGCGTGAATTTTTTTTTAAATTTTTGTTTAATGTAGTGTTCATTTAGCTATTTCATTTTCAGCCATTTTCATTTTCACAGTAGACATTTTTTAAATAAATACATTCTGAAAATTTAGAAAAAGGAAATGTAAATATTATTATAGTCTAACCTCGTTAATGCTATTGTTTGAGAGTTTAAATTTAGGCTATAAAATTTGTTTAGGAATATTTGTGGTAGTGCAATATTTTTAACCAACACTTGATGCTCAAAACTAGTTAAAACGTAACTACACTAAGGAAAATAACGCATATTAACATTGTCCACGCTGTGTAAATATTTTATTTAAATATTTACGTGAATAAATCAAATATTTTCCTTATAACTTGTTTTTTTTTCCGTATTTAAATTTTATTTATACCACACACCTACACACCTATTCCATACAGCTGAAATAGCCGACAAAAAGCAACAACATCGCACTCTGTTCCTGCAGTTATCAATGAAGTTTTAAGAGTTAAGATTCTTGCTTTCGGTTTCTTATAGTTCTCGTTTGGTTTTTGTTACGAAAGTTATATAGCCTAGATGTTTAGCCAAGATGATTTGTGAGTGCGATGGGTGATCGCGTGATGCAATTATGTAAGGTAAGAGTGACGACTAGATATTTGAGTAAGAGGCCAAGCATGTTGACAACAAGATAACATGAAGACGAAGAAGGCAACAACCAACAACAACAACAACGGCTCTATACAGAGGTTGTTGCCTTCTATGTCTTCATGTTGTCAACATGCTTGGCCTATAGCTCAAATTTGTTTTCGACATTTGAAGGATATTTAAAAAAATTCGTGCATAGTTTTAATATATTACACAGCCCGACAGACATTTTGGTGCCGGAGATTTTTCAGCTGATTATAGACTAGTTTGGTTTCTTGATTTCAAATAGGGACTCCGTTTTTCTCCATCAGCTCGAGTTTTTGAGTTATAGGCAAAAACATGAAAATCAGTTCTTTTCCTGATAATTTTGCTATATCTATTACATTGATCTACCGATTTGTATTACGATGACGAATTTCAATGAAGAAATATTAGAATTTTATATTTTTTCACATAAAATTACAATATCTTTGACGGTTTTGAAGATATCGCCGTTCAAAGTGGAAAAAATTTCACAATTTAACGTAGGCTGCGCTTTTGAAACCCTGTATCTTTAATATTTTTCAACGGATTTGCAAATACTTTTTTTTACTTGATAGAAAATCTCTCGAATTTTAATTAACATTTTAGTTTTCTTTTATTATCTGTCTTTTTTTTTAAAAAATTAAAAAAAGAACAATTTTTTAAAATTAAGTTTATTAAAATTCAAGTACAGTTGATAAGGTTTTTTGATAAGCAATTGATAAAGAAGAACCATGTTTTGCTACCATAAGTAGAAAAATGCCGGGAATAAGTTTAGAAAAGCTTAAAGCTGGTGTAATGGATGGTCCGCAGATAAGGCAGCCAATGAAAGACCCTAATTTTATAACCTCGATGACTAACCTTGAGCGAAAGGCATTTGAATAAATTGTCAAAAACTTTTTAGGCAATTGCAAAGCAAGTAATTTTGAGCAACTAGTGACCAACATGCTAGACAGTTTAAGGGATCTTGGATATAATATGAGCATCAAGATTCACTATCTACACAGCCATTTATCCCACTTTCCTGAGAATTTAGGAAACACTAGTGATGAACAAGGTGAGCATTTCCATCAGGACATGAAAATAATGGAAGACCGCTACCAAGGAAGATGGGACAAACATATGATGGCAGACTATTGTTGGAGTCTTAAGTAAGATGGTTCTGATGCCTTTCATTCCAAAAAGTCACTGAAGAGAAGTTTTTCAAGTCGTAAATGATGATCAAGGTTAGTCATCGAGGTTTTAAAATTAGGGTCTTTCATTAGCTGCCTTATCTGCGGACCATCCATTACACCAGCTTTAAGCTTTTCTAAATTTATTCCCGGCATTTTTCTACTAAAGTAAGCAATACATGGTCCTTCTTTATCAATTGCTTATCAAAAAACCCTTTCAACTGTACTTGAGTTTTGATAAACTTAATTTTAAAAAATTTTTCTTTTTTTTAATTTCTTTGAAAAAATGTAAGATAATAAAAAAAAAATAAAATGTTTATTAAAATTCAAAAGATTTTCTTTCAAGTAAAAAAAGTTTTTGCAAATCCGTTGAAAAATATTAAAGATACAGGGTTTCAAAAGCACAGCTTACGTTAAATTTTGAAATTTTTTCCACTTTGAACGTCGATATCTTCAAAACTGTCAAAGATATTGTAATTTTATGTGCCAAAATTGAAAGGTCTAATATTTCTTCATTGAAATTCGTCATCGTAATACACATCGGTAGATTAATGTAATAGAAATAGCAAAATTATCAGAAAAAGAACTGATTTTCATGTTTTTGCCTATAACTCAAAAACTCGAGCTGATGGAGAAAAACGGATTCCATATTTGAAATCAACAGCCAAAATTCATTCGGGATTGATTATTGAGAACTCTGCACCTTTTATAAAGTGTCATTTTGTAACTCAGTGTTATTTATTAATTCTGTTTAATTAAAAAAGTATTTAAATAAATTTTAAATATTTACGTAGTCGATTTATGTAAATGCCTTATTGGTGCAAAAATTACTCGCTTTTTGTATAAAATAAAACAGTTTTTGGATAAATTTAATATTTTTTCTCTTAGTGTAGCTAAATGTATTTTTTTAGAATTCAAGAACTTTCTATCATTCTAAAGTTTAAATTTTTTTTGCAGTCCTCTATGTTTAAGAGGAAATGTTCTTTGGAATAGCCTTAGAAAATGTTGCCTTTTACTCAGTGTTTTCAGACCAGTTCAGATAGACGCCTGAAAGTTAATTCTTTCTTTGGGAATCATATGAAAACCATATGAAACTCAAAGAAGAGGTGTAGATAGTGGAAACAAAAAGTCGATTCTTCTATTTTGACCTAATTATTTTTTTTTTCCTCTAATTATTATTAATTATCGTACTTAAGCCCGTACTTAAGTGGCGACCGTGGCGTAGCTGGTTAAAGTGCGTGGCCGCTATGTCAAAGAACTTTGGAGACCCAGGTTCGAACCCCAGCACCGACAGAAAATTATTTGAACAAAATAATTTTTCTGTACGGCCGTCACCTCTCTGCAGACAATGGCAAACCTCAGAGAGTAATAAAAATGCCATGTAAAGCTTCTTGAGAATAAGAACATTCCGTTCATCGCCGTTCGGAGTCGGCGTTAAGCATGTAGGTCCATTTCTCGGTCAATTGTGTACAAACTTAATAACACGCACAACACAATTGATCATAAGAAGCTAGGTCAAAGTCCTTTCAAGGGCTGAAATGGCCAGTTATTTATTTTTATTTTTTTATCGTACTTAAGCCCTCTTTTTAAAACGCCCTCCAGGTAGAGAAATTCAAAACGTTATTTTTTTTTTTTTTTTTTTAAAGTGTTTTTATATCATCATTTATTCAATTTTAGATTAATTTAAAATAATCACAAAAATTCAGAAACCAGACATTCAGAAAGAAATTAAGTCAGCCATGGTTTAACTACGAGGTTGGTTCCCTCATCCATAAACGTAATCAAGCCTATTCTAAGTGGAAAAAATACAGGATGTCAGCACATTTTGAGGCCTTTTCAAATTTGCGCAAACAAGCTGTCAGTGCTATAAGACGGGCAAAATCCCAGTATTTCTCCGAAAAATTGATAAATCCAGCTAACAGTAAGGCCACTTGGCGGACTTTTAGAGAAATAGGCTTAACCCTATTCATGTCAGGCTGTGTCTTTGGGTCACTATTCAATTTCAAACCAATATTTAAAACTTGTTTTAAAGCAAAATAAGTTAAATGTATTTTATTATTGGTCATTCTGTTTCTGTAATATACAATTTATTTTTTTTTTATGTTTTTATAATATTTACTTATTACACACAATATTAAAAAATAACATGAACTGTCACGTAGTGACTCTTAGACACTGGTGTTTGCAAAAGACGTGATAATGGAAAACTCATCATGAAACCCAGCATCGAATGCCTCGACAGTATAATCAAAGAAGGGACGTCAACATAACTGTTCCTCTTATAAAAAAGGACGATTCTCTAAGCAATTCCGTGGTAATAGTCAGATACCCATGAGTAACGAGCATGCACAGAAAAGTGTAGTTTGCCTTAAATGTATAAATAAATAGTTTAATAACAATTTCCACATTATTTATAAATAATTTAATTTTTCTTTTTAAAAAAGAAATTAATTCTCCAAGAACGATATTTTGTATTAAACTTTGTTTTTTTCAATAAAATAATTATGTTTTTTGAATTAGTGTCTCTAAGGCACACCGTGACAGTTTACGTTATTCAATTAGCGTGACATGAATAGGGTTAAATAAAACTTGTACTGACAAAGTCAACACTGATCTCAATATGCTTAATAATAACTTTGTAGGAAACCAAAACTGTGATAATATTGAGCTAACAAGGCAACCCATCTGTGATATACTCGAGTCTGACATGAGCTCCTTCTGTGATTATCTTCCTCGAAGTGCAATATCTACAACATCTAGTTTTAGTTTTACGTGTGTTAATGCTAGTGAGATGATCTCTATTCTAATTTATGTGAAATCCAATTCGACAGGCATTGACGGTATCATTCCTAAGTTTCTTAAATTGTTTCTACCTAAACTTGTAGCTGTTATTACACATATTTTTAACACAATTTTTACTAAATCTGTATTTCCCAAAAAATGGAAACTAGCAAAATCAATTCCAATTCCAAAATCTGGAGGCGAGTTTCGTCCTATAGCTATCTTGCCCTTTCTTTCAAAAGCATTCGAAAACCTAGTTTACAAGCAAATGAGTTCATACTTTACCAATAATCAACTACTGACTGACAGGCAGTCTGGACTTAGACCGAAACGTAGCTGTACAACCGCAATCATAGATGTGTCTGAAACTATGCGCCAAAATATTGAAGCAAACAAACCTACGTTCATGGTTCTATTGGATTGCTCAAAAGCTTTCAATTCTATAAACCACGTAATATTCTGCTATAAGCTCAAAAATTGGTATGGATTTTCTCCACCAGCAATAAAATTGATTTGGTCTTATCTATGCGATCGTTTTCAGTATGTTTGTTCTGGTGATTTGTTGTCGGACTTTATTCGAGTTAGCAACGGTGTTCCGCAGGGGTCAGTTATAGGTCCTTTTTTATTTTCCATCTACGTGAATGATTTTCCGTCAATCCTGAATGATATAGAGGTTTATGTTCCATGCGACAAAACTGACCTCTGTAGTGGTGTAAGTATCTTGAATCTAGTACTCCAACGAATTGGGAATTGGGCCGCAGTAAATTAACTTGAAATTAATCCTAGAATATCTAAGTGTTTGCTGGTCTATGAAAAAGCTATTAATTATAAAACTCTTCCTGCTATCGTAATTAATGGTTCGATTATTGATTCGATTGTCTGTAACCTTAAGAACTTAGGTTTCATTTTTAATAATACCTTGTCATGGAACGAGCACGTCACCAGTTCCTCAGGTAAGGTAAATGTTACAGAGTTTATGGCCTACTAAATACTTTACGCCTTTAAGAATCAGACTGCTTATAGCAAAAACATATTTAATACCTACTCTCCTGTATGGTTGTGAAGTATTTGCAAAGGCTGACTCTGCCCATAAGCATAAATGAAAAGTTAATTATAACAATATCGCTCGATATGTATACAGTCTGAGTAGGTACGATCATGTCTCGGAATATGCACACCAAATAACACGACTTTTGAATATCTAGTCAAAATAAAAGTCCTTCAGTTTGTTCACATATTAATTTTTTCCGCTGAACCCATCTATCTTTTCGAGAGACTTCGCTTTACACGATCGTGCCTAACGTTGCCTGCGCGGGGGCCTATTGGTCCATTGTGGTTCCCTATATCTGTGGTCCTAAAAATGTCAAAAACAACTAAGTCTTGTTAGTCACTGGAGCGAGGTTGGTTGAACCAACCGGTGCTCCGTATAAATTTGAAAAGATCCATCAGTGGTACATCCACGAGCTCCTGCAGTTCTCCGTACACTCTGCTTCCCATGTGGCGAAGTCGGCGTTGTTGGAGGTTAGGACACTCGCAAAGCAGATGTTTGATGGTTTCTGTTTCCTCGACATCTCCACAGCTTCTGCAGAAGTCTGGGTGCGGAATTCCCAGTCTCGAGGCCATTGTGCCTATACAACAGTGCCCCGTGAGGACTCCTACTAGGATGCGAGTTTCATTTTTACTCATTGAAATTAGGGATTGGGTCCTTTTTTCGCAGAGTTTAGGCCATAGGTGGCGAGAGATAACACAGTCGTCCCTGTTTGACCAGGAGTTGTTTGTGTTATTTCTGGCTTTGTCATTTATTCTCTTCTTAAATTCTCCGATTGGAGCCATAATCGACCCGATCGCAGAACTTCTTTCCAGTTCTGAGCCCTCTCTTGCCAATCTGTCTGCTATTTCGTTTCCCTCTATGTCGCGGTGACCGGGGACCCAGCAGATATTAATCTTGTGGGGAGGACTCATTCTGATGAGAGCTTGTCGGCAGCTCAGTACAGATTTCGAATTTGTTGTTTCGCTGCGGAGTGCTTTTATCGCAGCTTGACTGTCCACAAAGATTGTTATCCTTGATGGATTTATGTTCTTTGTTAGGATTGTCGTAGCCGCTTTTTCGATCGCGAAAATTTCTGCTTGAAAGACACTACAGTAATCTGGTAGTCTGTATGACAAGGATAATTGTAGTGCACTGCAGTAGACTCCGGCCCCCGTGCCATTCTCCATTTTGGATCCATCAGTGAAGATCTGGATGTCGTGTTCACTGAAAGGGTGGTTCGAATCCCATTCTTCTCTTTTTGGAAAGGAGAATGACATGTTCTGCCGAAACTCTATTTTCGGGTTGATGTAATCCGAGGTGGTAGCGAGATCCTCAGGACTATACTTTGTGAGTATAGAGGCATGTCCATGCGTCCAGTGCCTCCAAAGCTTAGCCTCCTTAAGTCGAAACGCCGCTTTGGTTGCAGTGGATTTCATGTACTCGTCCAGGGGGAGAAGGTTCAATATGACCTCCAGGCCTGCCTGAGGCGTTGATCGTTGTGCACCTGTTATTCCTAGACAGGCCAGTCTCTGTACTCTAGAGAGAGAGTTGAGGTAGCTTGTCTTCTCAGTGGCCTTCCACCATACAATCGAGCCGTAGGTTAGTATGGGTCTGACGATAGCCGTGTACATCCAATGGATGACATTGGGTTTCATCCCCCAATTGGTACCGAAGGTTTTCTTGCAGGCATAGAAGGCACTGGTTGCTTTCTTTATTCTTTCATCAGTGTTGCTTTTCCAAGTGAGCTTTGAATAAAGGATTACTCCGAGATATTTTGCTTTATTGGATAGCTGCAGGGTTCTGCCATTTATTTTTGGGAGGCAGAAATTCTCAATCTTGTTTCTTTTTGTGAATAGCACCAGTTCGGTTTTATCGGGATTGACCCCTAGTCTGTTTGGTACTGCCCACGCGACAGTTTCTTTAAGTGCTGTTTCTATCATGTTGCTGATGGTTGAGAGATGCTTCCCTCCCACCAGCAGTACGACATCGTCAGCATATGCTGTCACTTTAAAGCCTTTTTCGCTGAGAGTAGTCAGCAGTTCGTTTACAACTAGGATCCAAAGCAAGGGAGATATGACTCCCCCTTGAGGTGTTCCTCTTGAAGTTGTTTTCCTTGCTTTACTGTTTCCGATTTGTGTGTTGATGATTCTGCTTTTCAGCATTTCAACAATCCACTTGGTTATCTTATCTTCCACTTGTAGATTTTCAAGAGCTGCCCTTATTGAATCTGTGCTTACATTGTTGAAAGCCCCTTCGATATCAAGAAAAGCAGCTAGGGTGTAATCTTTGAAGTGGAGGTTTCTCTCAATTACCGAGACTACCTCGTGTAGCGCTGTTTCCACCGACTTACCTTTAAGGTAGGCGTGTTGTTTGCTACACAGGTTTCGGTCATTAAGGAACGATCTTATGTGTTGATCCAGAATTCTCTCTAATGTTTTCAGTAAGAAGGAAGAGAGACTAATGGGTCTATAATCTTTTGCGGTGGAGTGAGTAGCTTTCCCAGCTTTGGGTATGAAGACTACTTTCACCTCTCTCCAATTTACGGGCACATAACCCAGCCTTAGGCAACTATTAAAAATTTTTAAAAGCCAGGTTGAGATAGCCGGTAGAGCGTGCTGAAGCATAGCGGGGGTGATACCATCGGGTCCAGCCGATTTATACGGCTCTGGTAACACTAAGAATTGCAAATAATAAAAATAATTATAATAATAACAATAATTCTGGACTCAGTGGAATTAAAAAAGGACAAATAGTTTCATTAACTATACAATTTTTTTTTCTCTAAATTTTAGAAATAAGTTCTTTAACGCGGCTTGCGGGTAGAGTGAAATGGCAGAAATCGTCTCATAACAGTGTGTGTATGCGTGCGAGTACAGAGCGGACCAAAGAGCATAACTTATAAATGTATTGTCTATGAGTAGACTACAAACGAACATCCCTGCAGTACGCCGAACTAGTACAAAACTAGGAAATTCTTACCCCCTTGATAACCGCAACTAGTTGCATGCTAATACCTTTTGTACGCTTTCTACTGGCGATTTTTCACAGAGATGTCATTGGATGTCATTGGATGTCATTGGTGCATTACCAGTAGCTAGCTACTTCGGTGGATACCAGTAGCTAACTACTTCGGTGATTATCAGTAGCTACCTACTTCTGTAATGCTAGCTAACCAACGAGTTAGCTATGTACTGGGAATCAACAAAGAAGCTAGCTTCTGGTAATGCAGAGGGAGGTAATGTCACTACATCCAATGACATCTCTGTATAAAAATCGCCAGTAGAAAGCGTATAAAAGGTATTAGCGCGCAACTAGTGGTGGTTACCATGGGGGTAGCGATTTACTAATATTGTACTAGTTCGCTATACTGCAGTGTTTTCATTTGTGTGCTTTTAAACCTATATCTACATTGAAAAAATGGAAAATGGAATACATACTTGAAAAACCAAGCTCTAGCCTGCTTACAAAAATAGCAAACAGAGTCATATCCCTTTTTATATCCCCAAGTCATATCCCTGCTTTTTCGTTGACTTGACTTGTTGTGGCTTACTCTTTCGGGTCTGAAAGTTGAAAGGCTTGAACGATCGGCAAAAACTTGTAAGCTCGCAAGTATCCAAATAGTTCAATGAAGTTGCGTAGGAAAAATTTTAGAGTATAAGGCTATTTAGGGTTCTGTGGATTCCGTGTTAAGCAGTTTTAGGGGGTAGCTGATTTCGAATCTAGAATAAGGATCAGAATTTTCAAATTATAGATGGTGGATAGGGTTGTCACCTAATTTTTTTTTTTGTAATTTAAAAAATTCGGTGCGGGGTGAACACTAGGTAAAAACGGGTCGCTGAATCCGAATCCGTTGTCAGAATTTCAAAATTATGCAATTTTTAACGATATGGTTGCCACCTATTTATATGTTTTTTAAGAGTTTTACACATTATCTAACCCAGCCACGAATTCGTAAAAAATACAAAAAATAATATGTGGCAACCCTATCAGCTATCTTAAACTTTAATATTCTGGCATCAGATTCGAAATCAGCGACCCCCTAAAAATGTTAAAAAAGTTTTAAAATTTAGAAATTGCGGAAATAGTATATTTTTTGTATCACTGATTTTATCCGCAAATAGTAGAAAACGATGGCCTGAATAGATGATTAAATAAGACTGTTTCATCGCTGCAGAACGACTGTTCGGCAAAGCATTTAAATGGCAAATAAAATAAAGTTAAATCAATAAGAAATGCTCCAGCTGTTTCAACAGCTTTTCCATCACTTTAACTGCTTCAGCTGTTGCCGAAAGTCATGACATGACCGTCTCACGTATGTAGCTTACCCTGTCCGTTATAAAATCATCTTCTTCTACTCTACTTCCGCTGAAATGCAACAACGACGAATACAAGAATTGTGCTACAAATTCAATTTAATGTAACTTGGCTAAGTTAATTTTTGCTCGCACAGACATTGCACAACTCTAGAAGTGGCCAACAGGTCTCGACTGTGTGCTTTCAGTATAGGCAGCCACCGCTGCGACGAAGTCATTTTTCTTCTTTACTTTTTATCGCTATTTACGGAGAATGTAGATATTATAAAGTTGGATAAATCAAGTGGGTGGGTGGTGTGAAATGGTGTGAAGTGGTGGATGTGATGGTGTTAGGGATGAAGAAAATTACAGAAGGTTGACCGACAGCATGTTTGCCTGTTGAATGAACAAGGCTTTTGACACGCTACGAGTGATGAATAAGGTCGACGATTACCTGACACGTTGATGTGATGTTCGGAGTGGTGTGTTCGTGTAATTTTTGTGTGCGCTAATAGTCAAAATTAAAGCAACCAAAATACTAAAACTGAATGGATAAGGATAAGGAGGATAAGGATAAGGATATAGAGGATAAGGATAAAGAGGATAAGGATAAAAAGGATAAGGATAAGGATAAGGATAAGGATAAGGATAAGGATAAGGATAAGGATAAGGATAAGGATAAGGATAAGGATAAGGATAAGGATAAGGATAAGGATAAGGATAAGGATAAGGATAAGGATAAAGATAAGGATAAGGATAAGGATAAGGATAAGGATAAGGATAAGGATAAGGATAAGGATAAGGATAAGGATAAGGATAAGGATAAGGATAAGGATAAGGATAAGGATAAGGATAAGGATAAGGATAAGGATAAGGATAAGGATAAGGATAAGGATAAGGATAAGGATAAGGATAAGGATAAGGATAAGGATAAGGATAAGGATAAGGATAAGGATAAGGATAAGGATAAGGATAAGGATAAGGATAAGGATAAGGATAAGGATAAGGATAAGGATAAGGATAAGGATAAGGATAAGGATAAAGATAAGGATAAGGATAAGGATAAGGATAAGGATAAGGATAAGGATAAGGATAAGGATAAGGATAAGGATAAGGATAAGGATAAGGATAAGGATAAGGATAAGGATAAGGATAAGGATAAGGATAAGGATAAGGATAAGGATAAGGATAAGGATAAGGATAAGGATAAGGATAAGGATAAGGATACAGATAAGGATAAGGATAAGGATAAGGATAAGGATAAGGATAAGGATAAGGATAAGGATAAGGATAAGGATAAGGATAAGGATAAGGATAAGGATAAGGATAAGGATAAGGATAAGGATAAGGATAAGGATAAGGATAAGGATAAGGATAAGGATAAGGATAAGGATAAGGATAAGGATAAGGATAAGGATAAGGATAAGGATAAGGATAAGGATAAGGATAAGGATAAGGATAAGGATAAGGATAAGGATAAGGATAAGGATAAGGATAAGGATAAGGATAAGGATAAGGATAAGGATAAAGATAAGGATAAGGATAAGGATAAGGATAAGGATAAGGATAAGGATAAGGATAAGGATAAGGATAAGGATAAGGATAAGGATAAGGATAAGGATAAGGATAAGGATAAGGATAAGGATAAGGATAAGGATAAGGATAAGGATAAGGATAAGGATAAGGATAAGGATAAGGATAAGGATAAGGATAAGGATAAGGATAAGGATAAGGATAAGGATAAGGATAAGGATAAGGATAAGGATAAGGATAAGGATAAGGATAAGGATAAGGATAAGGATAAGGATAAGGATAAGGATAAGGATAAGGATAAGGATAAGGATAAGGATAAGGATAAGGATAAGGATAAGGATAAGGATAAGGATAAGGATAAGGATAAGGATAAGGATAAGGATAAGGATAAGGATAAGGTTACGGGTAAGTTTTGCTTTTTTCACATTTTTATTGGGTTTTTAAACGCGAATAAATTTTTTTCTTGTATAGAGTATTTGTTTTTTTGTTTTTTTTTATTTTTTTTTTTTGTTTTTTTTGTTTTTTTTGTTCAACAGTTGTTGAAGTATAGAACTGTGAATTGAAATAAAATACTGAAATTTCAAACTAAAAATGGACTTTATCAGAAAGAAAATTTTGCTTCATTGGTGTTTAAGGTTTTAAGGTACACGTTTAAAATATTAACCCATTAAGGCTTCATAGAACAAAAAACTTAATTATCCTTATAATTGAATTATTATTGAAATATTAATATTTCATCATATATTTTAATAAATCTGTGAAAAGGGTTTCAATTTTTACGACCGAAAAATTAAAAAATTTTAAAATCGTAAATCTTTTGCTGTCACAGCATAACTGACGGATTAAAGCTGCTCAAGATTATGTATGCGTGACATTTATAAATTAAAAAAACAAAAATAGAAATACAATAAAAAAAAAATATTTTCATTACATTTCTCTCCATTTCTCCATTTTCAGATGTCACAAAAAAACCAAACATGGGGTGAATGTTCTTCAACGATGTTTGCACTTAAGTTACTAGACTACCTGGCTTCAATAGCGCCATAAAAGATTGCAACAACAATTTTTAGTCAACACAGCAAACGACACACTCAAGAAATGCTCAATTATTACTCGACAATTACTCAAACTAAACTAACTGTGATACAATATTCGCACTCAAAAGTTTTCCATCATCAATGAGCGCAAATTAAAGCATTCAACAGGATTCAAGATTCAAGCGGCTCAAGCAATGATTATGTACAATGCCTCAATCGACAATGGGAACTACAACAACAACAACTACAACCACCACAATTACAACAGTGTCAGCAACGATAGCAACAAAATCATCAGCAGCACGGAGATCTATTGGCAGTTTGCAGGACCTGAACTGGCAGGAGTTGCTGCATTGGCCGCACCTGAGATTACAGCCGCTGCGTACCAGCAACTCACACACACCTACCAGCACAGCGATAATTACACAGACACACAGCCATCGCAAGCTGAACCGCCTCCCCCATTCTACACCAGCTTCAACATCTCGGATGATCTGTTTGACTACTTCAACAGCTTTCTGGGGGGCGGCACCACAGAACAGCAACAACAACAACCGCTCCTCACCACAAGCAGCGACTTTAACTTCAGCGCACCCACAACCACACCCGATCCTGTCTTCTCGGAGTTTCTTGAGGCGCTGCCAAATGATCGCGTCAGTTTGCTTTCCTTCCTCTTCCTCTTCTCATTTGCCACCGTCTTCGGCAATTCACTCGTCATACTCGCTGTCATACGTGAACGTTATCTACACACAGCCACCAACTACTTCATTACCAGCCTGGCAGTGGCTGACTGCCTGGTGGGTCTCGTCGTTATGCCTTTCTCAGCGCTGTACGAGGTGCTAGAGAACACCTGGTTTTTCGGCACGGATTGGTGTGACATCTGGCGCTCGCTAGATGTGCTCTTCAGCACGGCTTCGATATTGAACTTGTGCGTGATTTCCCTGGATCGTTACTGGGCCATCACGGATCCGTTCTCCTATCCGATGCGCATGACGGTTAAGCGCGCTGCGGGCCTTATCTGTGCAGTTTGGGTATGTTCGGGTGCCATTAGCTTTCCGGCCATCGTTTGGTGGCGTGCGGCACGCGATGGCGAAATGCCAGCCTACAAGTGCACCTTTACGGAACATCTGGGTTACCTGGTGTTCTCGTCGACGATCTCCTTCTACCTGCCGCTACTGGTCATGGTTTTCACCTATTGCCGCATCTATCGCGCAGCCGTTATACAAACGCGATCGCTTAAGATCGGCACTAAGCAAGTGCTGATGGCATCCGGTGAGCTGCAACTGACGCTGCGCATACATCGTGGTGGAACCACTCGTGAGCCAACAACCAGTTCGCATCATCAGGCCGTGCACGGTGGTTCGTTGGGTGGTGAGCGCGGTGGCAGCAATCTGGGCGGCTCGCAACATCACTCACATCATCATTCGACGCATCACAATCATAGCGTCACTGGCACGACGACATCGACGCCGGAGGAGCCTGAGGATGAGCCGCTATCGGCGCTACACAACAATGGCTTGGCGCGACATCGTCACATGGGGAAAAACTTTTCACTGTCGCGTAAACTGGCGAAGTTCGCCAAAGAGAAAAAGGCTGCAAAGACGCTGGGCATTGTAATGGGCGTGTTCATTGTATGTTGGCTGCCATTTTTTGTGGTCAACCTCTTGTCGGGCTTCTGCATGGAGTGTATAGAGCATGAGGAGATTGTGTCGGCTGTGGTTACGTGGCTGGGCTGGATCAACTCGTGCATGAATCCAGTGATTTATGCATGTTGGAGCAGAGATTTTCGCAGGTGAGTTGATACCAATGGGGATGAGAAGGGGGGTAAGTTTTCATGAACTCAACTTACTGACTTGTTTATTAATGACACATTCACTTGCTTGCTCAATCCGTTTTCTTTTTTGTGGGTCCGTGTTGATGCGTTTTCTTGACAGTCTTGACATTTGACATCGCACACGATGTCAACACACCCTATGTCGTTGCTAGACATTAGCACGCACGTCTGCACCTCCCGCAAATAAAAAACTTAATTTTATTGTCATGTGAAAAATTCGCAAAATGTTTGTACGTAAAAAATTTGGAAATAAGCAAACTCATTACATGGCGCGTGTTTTGCAAAAAATGCGCAACTTTAACAGGAAAGATGACAAATATTTAGAAAGGTGTAGTACGCTGAACATCAAAAACAATCCCTTTCATTTTTTTTCCACTTTTAAATATGTCACCATTTAAAGTTCGCTGGCAGAAATGTTAAATCAGACAAGTAATCTCTTATTTTCTAAAATATGCTAAGACCAAAATTTGGAAATTTTATGCATGAAATTAAAAATATCTCAAAGATGCAATTTAAAATTAATTTAGTAGGAATTAATGCGTAAAAAGGAACTAAAAAGTTGTCAATTGTAAATGTTGATATCGTCAACACTTATCTTATGTCTGTTTGTCATTTTATTTGACAGTTTTGACGTATGAGGAAAAAAGTTCGAAAGTTCGTTTTACGTAACGACACATAGTTTGCTTGAAAATGTATGTTTTCCATCAAAAAATTACAAACGAGTACAATAAAGATATTAGTATACTTTACTTACATACTTACTTATTTGGTGTTTACAACCGTCGGTTTTGGTATCATCCATAAAGCCTAGTCAGGTTGCCCAACATTTGGTTATTCCAACGGAGATATAGTCGTCCTCTTCTGCGGTGTTTGCCACCAGGTAGTGAGTTGAATATTTTTTTCACTGGAGCGACTCTTTTTCACCCAGCGAAGCCGCTCAATTTTTATGCACTTGTCGCACTATGCACTATGTCGATGTCGGTGTACAACTCATTCAGCTGTCGCAGATTGAACTGCAGGTCTTACTAGGATCCTTCTCGCAAAGGCTCCCACATTTTTTTCACAAGAACTGCTCAACGTCCAGGTTTGTGTTTCATATATTACGAAGGGCATGATTAATGACTAATAGAGTGTGAGTTGTGTTTGTCGAGTGAGGACTCTGCTCACAATTGCCTACTTCACCCAAAGTAACACCTGTTGGTAAGAGTTGTCTTTCATTAAGAGTCAATGCTAAAATCATTTATTTATTTATTTATTTGACTTAATTTAATTTGAGCGCTTACAAGAATAAACTTATAGTTAAGCACCGATCACATATTTGGCAATAAAATCAACAGAATGTGAGATGTAAAACATAATTTTATATAAAAAATTATAAGTTAAAATTACAAATTGGAATTAAAAAAAAAAAACCATTAACAATTTAGTAAAATTGAAACAAAGATATTAATTTGAATTTATGAAAAATATTATAAAAGGAAAAAAAAAATGAAGAATTCAATGAAGTAGAAAATACAACAAATATATTAAGAAATTATAAAGGGGAAAAGAGAATAGCTTGTTAAAGAGAAGACAAATAATCTGCAAATAAACACGGTTGCATTGCAAATACGCTGTAAATAGGATGGAAGCGAGTTCCAAAGACGTATTGAATTAACGAAGAACTGCCGTTCCGACGCCAAGCAGGCATGTCTAGGTTGAACTAAGTTGTTACCACGCTGGGATCTTAGAAACTTTAGTGTTTCGTATAAATAAAGAGGTTCCTTGGTAACGATAATTTCATGCAAAAAGACTAACGCCCTCATGTTCAAAACCTGGTCAAAAGACATACTGAATATTTATTTTGTGTACTGTGTACTGTGATATGCGGTCTGTTCTTTTAAGTCCAAAGACATAACGAGCGATGTTGTTATAAGCAACGTTCAGCTTGCGCTTACTTGCAGCATCACAGTAAGCGAAAATTTCAGATCCGTACAGTAAAGTGGGAACGAGATACGTTTTTGCCAGTAGCATTCTTATGTTAAAGGGGATAAAATATTGTGTAGTCCACAGACTGCGTAGCATGCCATATATTTTTCCTACAGTAATATTGACATGATTCGTCCAATCCAAAGTACTATTGAAGGTGATAACCAGATTTTTTGCTGATTTTACAACTTCAATACATGTTCCATTTAGTATGACTTCCGGTAGGGCCGAGCATAGATTTGGTTTTCTGGCAATAACTAGACATTTCGACTTATTAGGGTTAAGGCATAAACCATTAGCAGATGCCCATGGTTTATTCATTAATAATAATTTTACGCAAATTTTCGTTCAAACTTTCAACACAGGAGTGAATATCAGACTTGCGACGGCTAGTATACAATTGCACATCACCAGCGTACATTTGAATGCCACAACGGTGCAGAACAGAAGGTAAGTCATTAATGTAGACCGAGAATAAAAGCGGACCCATTATAGATCCCTGAGGTACGCCACGATTCACGCTTAAAAAATTTGAAGTCGCGCGGCCGATATTCACTGCTTGTTTTCTATTAGCAAGATATAAGCTCATTAGTCGGGTAGCAGTTGCGGAAAAATTAAACATGTTAGACAATTTTGAACATAAAATTTGGTGATCGACCGTGTCGAAAGCTTTCGAGTGATCAAGGAGAATCAAGAAAGAAACTCCACTTCAATCAAGATTATTTCTAATTTCGTCAGTCACGTCTAGTAGAGTAGTTACGCAACTGTGTTTTGGTCGGAAACCGCATTGTCTGTCAGTTAAAAGTTTATTACACAAGAAAAATTTGTTTGTCTGTTTGTACATAAGACATTCAAAAACTTTAGATAAGTATGGAGGCAAAATAGCGATGGGACGATAGTCGTTTCCAGTTTTAGGAATGGGAATAATTTTGGCTTTTTTCCAAATTGCGGGGAATTCTGATTTGGTAATAATTGTGTTGAAGATGTGCTTAATGAAAGGTAGCAGTGGGGGCAGGAGTAATTTGAAAAATTTAGGATGAAATCCATCGAAACCGACAGCATTTGATTTGATATCTAAGCAACTTTGCACTATTTCGGCATATTCAATTTGAGTAGTTTAAGTTGGATCCCAGATAGACGACGTCCTTAACAACCTCGAAGGAGGTGCTGTCAACAGTGACGTGGCTTCCCAGACTGTGGGACTGTTTGTTTGTAGACACTATATATTTCGTCTTATCTCTCGTCGACTCTTTCGCTAATCTGGAGAATGCCTTACTGATAATGATATCATCAACACATGCCGACACCGTAATACTCTTGTAAAATATCTCTCGACTATGTCTCAGGTCAGTAGCTCAAATAATTTTCTTCAACATTAAGTTGGAAAAGTCTCACGATAAGGAATCCCCTTGTCTGAAACCTCGTTTGGTATCGAATGGGGGGAAGAGGTCCTTTGCAGTAATAACTGTGCTACTGGTGTTGCTTAGTGTTATTCTGCAAAGACGGATGAGCTTTGCAGTAATACCAAATTCAAACCACCAGGTGTATATATAATTTCTTATTGGACTACCGAAGGCAGCTTTGTATCGCAATAGACAAAAATATCATTTTTTCGAACTGTTTCTCGAGGGTCTTTTCCAAGATTTTTTGTAACGTAAATATCTGGTCGATAGTAGATTTTTCACATAATACGGTCGCCAGGACCTTATATGCGATATTTAGAATTCTTACCCTACGTTAGTTGACGCAAATAGTAGAATCGCATAAGGCAGAGCACACTGAGATTATAATCGCTTGGATTGCATTCTTCCAACCATATTTGGAATAGAATTTTTTTTTTTAAGCAACTCTATAGCTGCTGAGACTTTATTATAATCGGGCAGGGCAACTCCAACTTGCAGTTACGGTGATTATCATCTCTATTGGCGGCATTATTGGCAGCATCGCCATTCAGAAATCTAGAGAAGTGTTCCCTCTACAACAAAAGTGTACTCTTGATATCTGTCACTAAATTCCCGTTTTCGTCCTTGCAGAAGAATCTGCGATCTTGAAACCATCAGCCAGGTGTCTTATATATTCGAAAAAATTTTTGGAGCTCATTTCTATCACCATGTATCTCAATTATATCGCACTCACGCTTTTCTGCCTCTGTATTTTCGCCTAGAAGTCTATTTTTGGAAGAATGAAGTGTGTCTTGTTTTAACTTCAAATCAGGGCTGGGTATTCTAAAACGGTCACATTTTATTTTGTCTTGTTAGTATTGGTACGCTCTCGAATCGCGCACACTGAGCGAAATACTTGTCGAAACTATCTAGATCTGTTTTTACTTTTTACTTAATGTTTTTATTTTTAGTCATCGGTTTTGCTCATTATTTTAAGTAAGTAAATAACACTGAACATCAAAATCCATTTTTTTCCATAATAACAAGGTTCCGATAATGGATTCTGGTAGAGGGGACAAATAAAAAATATACGTGTATCAGCGTTTTTAAAGTTTACGTATGAGTCTTATTTTACGGAGGATTTAATTGTCCACATTTTGAACATTCTTAAAATGAATCGGCGTAGGAAATCATGATATTCTTACATTTCGGGTATAGGATGTGTTTTGAGGATTTATGTAAAATACTACGTGAAATATTTTTGTGAAACATTTTAACCCTCTAACTTCCCAATTTATGGTCTTTTTGACCTTTTTGTGATAAAAGGCAAAAAAGACCCATATAACAAGCATATAATGGATAAAAATGTTTCACAAAAAAATGTATCATAAAATTCTACTATAAGTCTTTGAATACACCAAAGCTGAAAATTCAACTTAAATGCCAGAAATAAGTCAAATCTAAAATGTGTTAAAGGGTTAATTTCGTACTTACTCAGAACTGATGGTCTTTGATTTTTATTTAAATGTAGACATGTTTCGACTAGCTACTTAATTCTTGAGATAGAAAAAAGATAACAATGTTGTTTTTTTATTTTCGGTGGGTAAGGGGTAAAAAATGCTATCGCATCTTACCATTGTCATCACAAAAGACGTATGTGAAGCTCGCATCCACTAAAACCATCCCCTTCTAGCGCGGACTGTTTTCACCCTGGTACCGCTTTCGCATTACTTCAGGGTGGAGTCCGCTTTTTGAGCGTAAATAAAGCATTCATCAGAATATCCCGCATCCGGGTCTCGCCTTTTTCATACTGGTAGCTCTTCCGCTTCCAGATTCCGCTTCTTTTTGCGAAGATAACAATATTAATCGAAACGACTGTATTGGTATCCACTATTGGGAGACAAATAGTCCCAGATTGAACATTATGGGGATAGTTGCCATTATAGAAAGAAGATTATGAATAAGTCGAAGATTACAAATATTATTATCATTATCGGACTACACATTATTGTATTTCATAAAAGAAGGATAGGAGTCAATTTTTCGTTTTGTATTTACAAAGCTAAAAAATGATTTTGCATCAAACTTAATTTAATTTTACTTTTGTGAGGTAGATATTATAGGATTGCTTAAACAACTGTTGGAAACTGTATTTAGTTTAAGTATAGCGTCCAAAATCACAAAAGTTATGTGCGTTTTTATGTTTTTTATAATATTTAGATTTCAAGTTTCTCAATTTTCGTAATTCAATGGTATGCCACACGTGGACTGAAATCATAATGGCTGAATTACAATACTGCGTTAGGTCGGTCGGCCTTTGACAGCTAGACTAGAAACAATGGGTTCTTATGAAGCAACACAAAATATGACTTCATGCATTGCGTCGACCTCATCCCGTAAAAATGAATTTGAGGGTGTGACGTACGATCAACGCTATGAGTAGAGATATGCTCTACTAGCTCGTGCTTTTGACATTCCATATTAACGCTGGGTTGCATTTTCGTTGAAAAAAGCTAAAATGTGGGTATTCTTGGATTCCGATGGAAAACTAAGATTTTCATAGGATTATCGTGGGAATTTATATTTTGATGCGAGTTTTTTTTAAATGGATAAAATTTTTTAAATTAAGTAGTATAATAATGATTTTGATGAATTTAGAATGATATTAATATTATTCAATTGTATATCCTATTAAAATTTATGCATTTTTTAGTATATTATAAATAATATTATAAGGGTATTCATGCAAAATGGCAAACTTATATATCGGTCAATTTAATATTTTAATGAGGTTGGTTGAGGACGAATACCCTTAATATCATTGTTTGAATAGTATATCACACAAAGGAATGTTGTGGTAAGGTAGATTGGTAAGGTAGATTGGCAAATGCCGTTCATTTTGTTTTTGTAAAGTTGTACTCAAGTACTTACTAATTACAAGTGATTCAGCGAGCATTGTACAAGGGGGCGTGGCAGCTCGAATCTGCAATATCGAATAACTTTGGAATCATAGGTCGCACAACATTGGAATTAGGTGCTCGGCCTCGATTTACATGTGCCGTTCCACTGGTAAAATTTTATGGGCGTTGGGAAAAGGGTGTGGCACTTTTTCGGCTGCCCAAACTATGGGTATAACTTTCGAACTATTAGTCACACATCAATGAAAAATTGAGTCAGCATTAGACAAGGGGGCATGGCACCGCCCATATAAGTCAAACTTATGGTATCAAATAGCTTTGGAGTTAAATGACGCATAATAATGAAACTCGATATGGAGTTGCCACTTGGTACTGTCCATCTACTAGAAAACCGAGACGGGCATTGGTCAACGGGGTGTGGCTCCGCCCATACATGCCAAAGATTTCATATCGAATAGCTATGGAAATTAAAGTCGCATAAGTCGATATCCTTCTACGCCTATGGTAGGCATATTGTAGTTTTAGGCGATTTTGTAAAAAATTTGTACTACAGGACTCAAATTTCGCTGAAAATATGCAAAAATTTCGTCAAAAATTAACAGTAATAATAATAATTAAGAGCAGTAATTTTGACAAAAACAAGAAAAATAATGATATGAAGCCATCACATTTAATAAAAAAAAAACAATATATATACTATACATATATATATCGATTAATCATAGAAACATTTTTTGCCATAAAAACTGAAATGTGTTTCCAGAATTTTCATTTGAAATTTTAATTTAATTTCACATTTTATCATTAAATTGGAAAGCGTTCACTTATTTTGAAGCTACTAGTCCGAATTTTCACAATAATATGTGACATTTTTCATTATTTCGCAGATTATAGGTCTGTTTCCGTACGCACTTCAAGTTACTTGAAGTTGCTTGAAGGCGTTTCTGTACACATTTTTCGAGCTCGAGAGAGAAGAAGAACAAGCAAAATGCCACTCTCTCGAGCCTCGAAACTAGCTTGAACTTTGCTTGAACAATTTCTTCGAGCACGATAAGAACAAGCATCAAGAAGAACAAGAAAATGTCAAATTAGTGTAAATAAATTTGGCGCTGCTTACGTTTATAGGCCATCAGCTGTTTTTGTGCTTGAAACTCGCTAGAAGTCGTTTCCGTACTTTTGTGTAAATTCTCTCATTTCGACAGATAATAAAATTACTCTAACAGCTTGAACTTTACTTGAACTTTTCTTCAAGTTTGTACGGAAACAGACCTTATATTACACTTAATAAAAAGATCGTAGCTTTCTAAAGTAGGTTTTATGGCTCTTAATGTTTTTATGACAATATCTTTTAATTTTTCATTGATTAAAATTATAATTGCATAATTTCGGAACAAGGGATGTTTTGTAGGATTTTTAGTATAGCTGCTTTTATTGGCATCGCCAAAATGACAGACACACGATCTGTCAACGCAACATTGAGTTTTGCAAAGTTTGAGGTCGTCCGTTTTGACAGCTTATATCGTAAAGTTTTTACAACGGCGACCAACTTACGGTCATCGCACGACCGGCATAACGCAGTATTGTAATTCAGCTATAAAAGCTTTTCGTAGGGAAATAGATCTTTGAAAGCAATCCATGAGCGTTGAATAGACCGCGGCATCCTGATTTTGTGACGATAAAATGTTTGTATTTATATTCAGTATAGAGGACCAATTTATATTGGACAAACTATTTTTCCAAATAACATAATAAGTTTTCTTAAAGTTAAATTCAATGAAGAACAAACATTTCTTTCATATTGTTTCTGTCAATCAAATTGACCCAAAAAAAGACTACAAGACATAAAAAGCCGTAAAAGCATGTAAAGCTCCCCTTCAACAGCTAAATTTGTGGTCTATTCAGCGAATGTTATCATTAACAATAATAACTTCAGAGATGAAATACCCCCATTAACTAAGGCATTAAAATATTCATTATTGGCATTTTTCTTCTTATTTCTTACCTTTTAATTTGACAAAAATAAAAAAAATTAAAAAAAAATAATAATAATAATAAATAAAACTAAAAAATAAAAACAACTTGGTAAACTTTTTGTATAATCTTGATTACAGAGCGTTCGTACGACTGTTGTGTATGTGTTGCCCACGAAAAATACGCAGAAAATACCAGCCCACAATGCGTTCCAAGTCGCAGGTAAGTCAGCATTTCAAAATTATTCTTTTTTTATTCTTTAAGCTTGAATAACATTGTGTTGGTTTCTTCTAAGCTAAACAGGCACAATATTGTTTTTGTTTCTTCTTTGTATTTTTTTTTTTTTTTTGTTTTTGTCTACAAATTATTTTCCTTTCAATTTATTTTAATTAACCAAGAAGTGCTCCTTTTTTTGGTATCCACCATCACCAACAACATAGCCCTGAAAATTTCACTACATAACAGAGGAAAACACGAAAGGGAACCCAATATTTTAATTTAAATATTTTCTTTCGGTTTTTTCAAACTTTTTCATTGTGAGTTTTTTTTTTCTAACGGCTGTAGAAAACTTTTTAATTACTTATACACATTTATTATTATTTTGAATTTTTATTTTTTTTTTTTTTTTTTTATTTTAATACCTGACACAATTCACAAACACAACAGATAATCTTTTACCCGCTACAGCTTAAAATACATGTTTAAATATTTCAAAATTAAATAATAACAGACTAAAAAAAAAGCAAACAAGAATGCACTCACGCATTATATATGTGCTCCTAAAATCATGCAATGCCAGAGAAAAACTTATGCATATTGAAAAATTAAAAAGTTTAGATGAACATTTATTACATTATTATTATTATTATTATTATTCTTTTTTTTTCATATGACAAACTTAAAAAAAACAACACCAAAAAAATTCCACAAAAACTTTTTGCAGAGATTCGCAACGCGACGCTGTTATTCGACGTGTTCGTTGCATGGTATTCAACACGTTAGGCATAATTCCTGTGAACAGACATACATCTAGTGTTAGTGGTTGTTGTGATTGTTGTTGTAGCCCGGATGATGACATTACAGACATGCAGACGCATTCCATGCAGCACACCATCCAACATCACCACGGAACAGAGCCAGAGAGAGATAAAAGTAATGAAATTAAATTTAAATAAAATTTGTCAAAATTTGTCCATGGGATGTTTTAGGAGAAAACTTTAGTGTGGCGGCAAGGTAAAGCTTGTAAACAACAACAACAACAACAACAACAACAACAACAACAACAATGAAAGCAATAAATCAAAAACTGCTCATAATTGCATGTTTTTTCAACTATGCTCAGAACAACACCTACTGCAACAACAACAACAACAACAACAACAACAACAACAACAGAAACAATAGCTTCAACAGCAACAAGAAGAAATCATTTCAGTCCCAGTAAATATTGCGAATTCCAACAAAAGTTCTTGTTGTTGCACTATTTAAAGCCTGGCGATCAAAAGTTAAAGAAACCCTAAAACATTGGCATTGACAGCAGCAACAACAACACATACTATTTAACTAGTGTTCAACTTTTGCAAAAGTATTCCTTCAACTAAGAAAAATGTACACAGAACTATAAACTAAGGTTGTATGTACATATTTATTTCAAAGCCAAGACCACAACCAAAACACAAAAAAAAATAATAATAACCTTACACTGTACAGTCAACCGGAAGGAAGTATGTTTGCGGTTCTATGAACTATTTTTGAAAAGTACAAAAAAAAAATATTCCTTTAATTGAAAGCGCTTTGCAAACTTTAAAGCTGTACATTATTGTTGTGCAGCTACTATACGGCAGAAGCATTTGCTAGATAGCAAGCGTTGTCAGACAGCGTCAGAATAAAGAGGTATGTAAAGTTGACCTACCTACCTACCAACACAAAAACGGTACAAAAAATCGTTTACAATCTACGAATGTGCTGTTGATGTTGGCCATTTAAGCTGTAACAAATGTTCAAATGTTTTACTGTTCAATCGTTCCACATATACTCTTGCACCGTGTTCCGTGTTCACTGTTCTCTGCTGAGTGTTCGTTCGTTCGTTCTTTCGTTTTATCCTGTTTGTTTGTTACGTTTTTATTGTTGTTGGCATTGTCAACAGTTACGATTTCATTGTAAATAGAAGAATGTGTTAAATGTTTTGTTATTAGTTTTATTTTTCCTTCTTTCTTTTTTCTTTTTGTTTTTTTTTTTTTGTGCGCAGTGTTGCCATATTCAATTAATTGAGCCATTAGTGAGGAACTTTTAATACTTTTATGAAAAGTTCTGATGTTTCGAAGGCTATCAAAAATGAGAAAAACAATTTTATTGTGCTTAGAAATAATGTGTCTGTACAGCTGACACTAAGCTTATGTAGCAGAAAAGCTTGTTGTAGTAAAAATTAATAGCATTATTTAAGTATTTAAGAAAAAAAATTAGTAGCAAAGGATAATGATTACATTTTAATTAAATATACAACATGTTACTTTATTAATAAGATCTATGCTTTGTAGATAGTTATAATTATAAGATTATAATTTCAATTGGTAGAAGAAAAAAAAACAAAATGGCCACTTCAGTCCTTGAAAAGATTTTGAGCAAGCTTCTTATGATGAAATTGTGTTTTGCGTGTAAGGTAGGTGCGGGTAATAAGGCCTAGCTATGAGAGATTAGAAATAAAATAAAACAAAATCTAATTTTTATTTAATCTATGGATTAATTATTATAAGTTTTAAACAAAAAATGGCAACTTCTGCCGTAAGCAAAAACAAAAAGTAACCTATCTTAAAAACCTTGCCATTAACCCTTATTACGTACTCTAATTGATTTATCTCTTAAACTAATTAAGATCCCATTCTGCAATTTTTATGGTAAAATTTATAAATGGTAAACTTTATTTTTCCATTAAAAAAATTTTAATTAAAATGGTCGAAAATGTTAAAAAAAAGATTTGAAATATTTACTTCCGGTTTAAAACTGGAAAAAAAATAAAATTTAAAAACTGATTGAAAATTAAAAAAAAAAACAGTAAATTTCCTATAAAAATTACATTCTATATTTTATAATAATTATCTTCAATATGAAAATAAAATTTAACAAAACCTTCCGTCAATCTGGTGAATTCTATAGAATCCCAGACCTTAACAGCTAAACCTCAAATCAAAAAAAAAAAATATCATGTGAACACGTTCATATCCCCTAGAAGTACAAATATGCCCAATATGAATGAATTTCAAAACCTCACTTTTTTTCGTTGTCCGTTCACATGAAATGCCCCATATATAAATAAACAAAATAAACTATTACCATTTCGAAATTCAAATCAATAAGAAAACCGTTTCTGTAAGAACTCGCCTGGATCTATTTAGAACCACTTCTACCTATGAGGATTGAGTTCTTTTTTATTTTCTTCTGTTTTTTGTTTTCATTAAAGAAGTCTTTGGTGACTAGAGTTCCCCTGTACTCTAGGTCGTACAGTCTAACTATTGGTGTGTTTCCAATGATTTTGGTCGGTATTTTTTTTCTAAGCTGTCGGTCTGTAGATTATTTCGAATTGTTCTTCTAAGAAATTTATATTTTTCAGAAGCTTTCACGTGTTCAGCATTCCTGTTCTTACTGCTTTTACAGCCGATACCAAATCATTTTCAGACCACAACGCTCGGTAAGGAAGCATCGTGATCTCAGCTAGTAAAAACAACAATAAATCAATTAAAAAACATATGTGTTTATTTATTGGAGCAAGTGAGCGAAGCTCCCATGGAACAACTTGCATTAAGAATGTTTATATACAGTGAATCAAAAAGGTTTAAAAACAAAACATTTTCTCTCAAAAAATCATTGAAATTTTACACTTTTTAAGATGTTGCAAAAATTTTTTTCATATATTTTTATTCCATATATATTTACAACACAATAACAAAAAAATTAAATCAAAAACAATTACAATATTCGTACAAGTGATAAAAACATCAAAAAGAACATTATTTCATGGCCAAAAAAGTTTAGAAACAAATTCAAAGTTATACAGAAAAAATTAAAGAAAAACTACTTTTTTAATGTATTAGTACTTCGTTTGATAGCCTTTCGCACCGCTTGGAGTCTATTTTGCATTCCCAATGATAATTTTCCAAGCTCTAGTGGGGTAATTGCATCCCATTCTTCTAATATGGCTTGTTTAAGCGACTCTTTGGATGTAATATGATGGTGCCTGATCCTTTTTTCAATGTTTTGTTATTAGTTTTATTTTTCCTTCTTTCTTTCTTCCTTTTGTTTTTTTGTGCGCAGTGTTGCCATATTCAATTAATTGAGCCATTAGTGAGGAACTTTTAATACTTTTATGAAAAGTTCTGATGTTTCGAAGGCTATCAAAAATGAGGAAAACAATTTTATTGTGCTTAGAAATAATGTGTCTGTACAGCTGACACTAAGCTTATGTAGCAGAAAAGCTTGTTGTAGTAAAAATTAATAGCATTATTTAAGTATTTAAGAAAAAAAAAATAGTAGCACAGGATAATGATTACATTTTTATTAAATATACAACATGTTACTTTATTAATAAGATCTATGCTTTGTAGATAGTTATAATTATAAGAATATAATTTCAATTTTGGTAGAAAAAAAAACAAATTGGCCACTTCAGTCCTTGAAAAGATTTTGAGCAAGCTTCTTATGATGAAATTGTGTTTTGCGTGTAAGGTAGGTGCGGGTAATAAGGCCTAGCTATGAGAGATTAGAAATAAAATAAAAGCTGTGTTGCTGATTCAACAAAATCTAATTTTTATTTAATCTATGGATTAATTATTATAAGTTTTAAACAAAAAATGGCAACTTCAGCCGTAAACAAAAACAAAAAGTAACCTATTTTAAAAACCTTGCCATTAACCCTTATAACGTACTCTAATTGATTTATCTCTTAAGCTAATTAAGATCCCATTCTGCAATTTTTATTTTCTTCTGTTTTTTGTTTTCATTAAAGAAGACTTTGGTGACTAGAGTTCCCCTGTACTCTAGGTAGTACAGTCTAACTATTGGTGTGTTTCCAATGATTTTGGTCGGTATTTTTTTTTTCTAAGCTGTCGGTCTGTAGATTATTTCGAATTGTTCTTCTAAGAAATTTATATTTTTCAGAAGCTTTCACGTGCTCAGCATTCCTGTTCTTACTGCTTTTACAGCCGATACCAAATCATTTTCAGACCACAACGCTCGGTAAGGAAGCATCGTGATCTCAGCTAGTAAAAACAACAATAAATCAATTAAAAAACATATGTGTTTATTTATTGGATCAAGTGAGCGAAGCTCCCATGGAACAACTTGCATTAAGAATGTTTATATACAGTGAATCAAAAAAGTTTAGAAACAAAACATTTTCTCTCAAACAATCATTGAAATTTTACACTTTTTAAGCTGTTGCAAAAATTTTTTTCATATATTTTTATTCCATATATATTTACAACACAATAACAAAAAAATGAAATCAAAAACAATTACAATATTCGTACAAGTGATAAAAACAGCAAAAAGAACATTATTTCATGGCCAAAAAAGTTTAGAAACAAATTCAAAGTTATACAGAAAAAAAAGATACAGTATACCGTGTATACAGTAAAGAAGTGAAACTTCTTCTTTGTATACACTCTTTCTTTTCTAGAATAAGAACGATTTTAGTGTAAAGGCTCGATTATGCAATCGTAAAGCTACGCAACGTAACGTGGCGTAGAGTTCTATCTGGAATAGAACCCATCGCTGCACTAGGGAGAAAACTCAGAGCGTAGCTTTATTGAAAGTTTGAGAGCGAGAGTATGATCGTGAGAAAATCAAGTGTTGCATATTCCGCATATTAAGAGAATAATTTCTTAAAAAGGGATTTTTTTTATTTTACATAACTACAATGAGCGATTTTTTTGCCAATGGAAGCTTCAGGTGCATTTATAAATTTGTTTTTCAAAATTTTTTTTTTGGCATATTAATAAGGAGTTTCACAGAACAATGTCACAACAATAAATCTACCTCAACTGTAAACTTGATCTTAACTTTCATTTTTATTTCTGCCTTAAAAACTAAAAATCAAAAATTACCGGTTGTTTTGTACTCAAAAACTATGGGACAAATTTTAGTTATTATTTTTGCTTTAAAAAAATTAAGCCTTATAAATACTTTTTTGTTCAAAACTTTAAATGTGAAAAGATAACTAAAACTTTCACACACACATTATACTTACTATTATTAATAGTAAATAGTTCGATATAAAATTATATAACTAAGATATGTATAAAATAGTTATCTATTGAAAGAACTTATTCCAACTTTTCTTGCGCACAGTGTCAAGTTGGCGTCATGGGCGACAGCATATACTTCATGAATTTGGGTTTCTATATAATTTTATATCGCAATATTATGAATAATAATTTAATATGTGTAATATGAGCAAAATTCATAGAGGTTATATTCATATATTGAATTAAGGATATACATACCAACGTCAGTATTCTAATAAAATATTAGTTAAGATTTTATATAATCTTATATTATATAATAAGGCTATTAGGCTAAGATTTCTCGAAACTCAGTGAACCGATCGTTTTGGTTTTTTTGCAGGCTTATTTTATACACAATAATCTCGTACTTGTCATAGGATTTATTTTTCGTAGCTTCATTCATTAGTTATTGTTTACTTTGTTTGTGGGAGGCAAAATAATGACGAATTTTTGTCGAAAATCGTTACTTTACGTTAGGAAGTCCGGCTATGACAAGTACGAGTTTTAAGTATCTAGTTTAATAATATTATTAATTTTTTTGTTTCAGATGAATTTAGGATAAACAAAAACTAAACATACTATTGAATGTGTATATTTTAAGCAGCGAATGAAAAAAATGTTTATGAATAACAACTTAAGCAAAATTGCGTAGAGGCTGCGTAAAGCCTCAAACAATGCGTAACTAAACAAGCTTCGAACGGTTGTTTAAGGAAATCTATTGAATAAGGCTGTATATCGTTGACTCATTGTCAGTAAACGCAACATTAAAAAAAAAGAATTGCACAATTATCGCAACTTGCATTTGCGTAAACTTGCATACTTTTATCTTATATTCTTTCAGTTCTTCTTTGCTTGTAAAATACATTTTTAATGAAAAATCTATTCAAACAATATTTAAGGATACAAAGTGCATTAACCCACAATATCTAAGATTCAGAGACATAAAGCTTTATGTTTAGAAGTTTAATTGCGTTTCTTTAACGTTAACTATGTCAATTGCCCGAATTTCTATTAGTTGCATTGAGCAAGGTCGTACTGTAGTTACTTTTTTCTCCATACAAACATTTTTGACTCTACACTTATATTTCGGGTGTAGAATTAAATGCTAAGAAATTTTCGTTTCTACAGCATACTACGCTTTATTCAAGAATGATAGAAAAAAGATTACGCATTGCGCAGGTCCGTTATGTTGTTTACTTTTCATTTTGACATTTCTAGCTACGAACAAAGTATTTTTTACGATCATGACGTCACGCTAGACCAAGTTTGTTTCTTGAATCTTTTGCCATTGTTTCATATTTGTTCACATTTTTAACAAGACTTGGCAGAAAGCCATATCGTAAGCTCATATCGTAAGTCTATCGTAACGTAGATGCGCAGATCGTAGAAAATTATTTTTACTATCTGCGCAATCTATTTTTCTATCATTCTTGGGCTTTATTCATAAACATTTTTTCATTCGCTGCTCATGTTTGTAAGGTTTGTGTCTGAACTAAAGAAAATCTCTACAAAAATTAAGAATTCCAATGGATTTGCAATGGCCGCCACATAAAAAAAATGCTGCAAAGGGTGCATATGGAGCATGTCTTTGATATTAAACGAAAAGACATTGAATAATTACAAATAGAAGGTGACACTGCCGACGTTGAAGCGACATTACAGCTATGTGGCAGATATTTGCACTACACATAATTATCCAATTCTTTAACCCAAATTAATTGTCTTTAACCCAAATTAAATATTATAAATAAACACGATAATATTAATTATTAATGCATTTTTAATAAACTGCAGCATTATTTGTAGCCTAAAAACTCAATTCTATTAAATTATCATTCTACACAATTTGACAATTTCCATAAAAATCAAATAACACAAACGAAAACACTTGTCAGCGAAGCAGAAGCAACTGACCTTGAACAAGGTGGGATTTTATTTCTGTTTGTTTTGGGATTTTCTTAGCTATGTGCACAAACCAGGTGAAGAGCTTTGGTGATATCCAAAACGATTGCAGCGACATGTGGATGGCGTGGTGGCGAATGTTGGCGGTGTCCATTCTATATTATAATTATTCAATGGAAAAGACAAACAAAAAACATGGTTGCGAAAATGTTTATGAATAGCGTTTTCTTGTTTAAAGTTACACTGCCTCTAAAATGTGCTTATGAATAAGGCTGTTATATTTTCCCGCTAGGAGCGCTGTTTATTTTCCCGCAGGGCATCTACAGCAAAAGTAGTTTGATTAATTGGTATGTAGACAACATTTTTGTAATAAGACCTTAGCCCTGCGAGTAGCACATTGGCTTTATGAAACTGAGATCGCAGGTTCGGTACTCAGCGCCGACAAAGAAATTTTTTTCAGTCTTTTATACAATGTATATCTCTCTCATTCTCTCTACTGTAAAACATATCTTTCTTCTCTATCGTGTAACGAAATGAAGTAAATTGACCTTGAAATTTCACTCCTCAATATTCTCATTCAAATTTCGAAGCGCCGCCTAAGAAGTTTCACTTCAAAAACTAGACATTTCATAGTCAAAAAAGTTTAGAAACATTTGTGCTTTTGATTGAACTTTGCATTGCTTCGTTTGAAAAAAGCTTTAAAATAACGGGATCTAAAGCCTTAAGCTATAAATGTCAGTAATATACGCATCAGTCACTCGCTTTTTTGTAATAAACGCAGATTATTTGTCTTTTTGTCTTAAAAATGGGAAAAAATACCGAAATCTCACTGGACTTTCGTAAATTAATTCTAAGGCTGTATTTTCAAAATAATAAAGTGCGAGATATTGGCTAAATAACCGAAAGAAGCCATTCTAGTGTTCATAAAATTATAAATAAATATTTATACACGGGATCATTACAACCATTAAAACTTCGATCTGGTCGGCCAAGTTCTTTAACAGCGCGCCATGAACGAGTTATTTTGTCAGAAATAAAAGCAACTCCAAACGTTTCTGCTCCGAAGATTGCTGCGACAATAGAGAAATTTCATGATGTCCACGTAAATGCCCAAACAGTTCGAAATAGGCTCCATAAGGCTGACTATCATGGTCGAGTTGCTCAAAAAAAAATCTTTCATAAATAAGCGAAATGCGGATAAACGCTTGGAGTTCGCAAAAAAATACATCAACCAATCGAAACAGTTTTGGAGAACTGTGGTATTCAGTGACGAGTCGAAATACAACATTTTGGTTCAGACGGACGTCGTATGGTGTGGAGAAAGGCAAACACGGAGTTCAATTTAGAAAATTCAAGCAACAATTAAACATGGAGGCGGTAGTGTGATAGTGTGGGGCTGTGTTTCAGCAGCTGACGTGGGTAACTTGAAGTTCATTCATCGAAGGAATAATGAATAAAGAACAATATTTAGCCATTTTGAGAGAAAATTTGCTGCAAAGTGTGAACAAAATGGGGCTAGATGAAATCAGTTTCTTTTTCCAACAAGATAATGACCCAAGCACAAGTCGCGTTTGCTCATGGAATGGCTGCTTTTTGAAGTCCCACACTAGCTGCATACACCTCCGCAATCTCCAGATCTCAACATAATTCCTATTTATAAGTCCTATTTATAAGAAAGGTTGCAGGAATGATGTTAATAACTACAGGCCCATTGCTAAACTGTCATCTATTCCGAAACTTTTTGAGCGAATCGTGTATGATCGGGTAAAAACTCACTGCCGTGAAGTCATAACAACTCGTCAGCATGGTTTTGTTAATGGCAGATCTACGGTATCTAATCTACTCGATTTTACAACGTTCTGTTTAGACACCATTGAATCTGGTTGCCAGGTCGACTGCATCTACACTGATTTCAGCAAAGCATTTGATAAGTTACCACACAATTTAATTCTATTTAAACTTAAATCTATTGGATTTCCACAATATTTTGTTAACTGGATTAAATCGTATTTGACAGAGCGATCTTATCAAATACGATTCCGAGGGGTTTTGTCTACTGAGTTTATTGCGTTATCAGGTGTTCCTCAAGGAAGTCACCTTGGTCCACTTCTGTTTATTCTAGCCATTAATGATGTGACCCATATCATTGAAAACTCTCATCTGCTTATTTATGCGGATGATATGAAGATATACAGAAAAATAAATTCTCAAGACAATTCAGCCCTACTCCAGTCCGATCTGAAATCTTTTGAAGTTTGGTGTTCTAAAAATAATATGTTTCTTAATCCAGATAAATGCCAAACTATGACCTTTTCGCGAAAAAGGAATAATTTAGTTTTTGATTATAAAATTAAAGATACTGCTTTATGTCGTGTGGATGTCGTTAAAGATCTGGGAATATGTATGGATTCTAAGCTATCCTTTAACATTCATATTGATAACATTTGTAAAAAAGCATCTTCCATGCTTGGATTTATTAAACACTGGGCCAAAGAATTCAATAGCATGATTACGACTACAACGTTGTATTATGCAATAGTGCGTCCTCACTTGGAGTACGCAAGTCAAGTTTGGTCTCCAAGTTACAATGTGCATGTTGATCGAATAGAGAGAATCCAAAAATGCTTTTTTCGGTTTGCCCTAAGGGGCTTAAGTGGATTTGACATTTTAAACCTTCCTCCTTATGAGGATCGCTTAAAACTTTTAAAAATGCAATCATTGAGTGAGCGAAGGAAGTCGGCAGATATCGTCTATTTGCACCAACTCATCACCGGTGTATTCGATTCTCCAGAAGTTCTTTCTCTTATAAATTTTAACTCTAATCGTAGAAGCAGTCGAAATGCTAACAATTTAATTTACTTACCATTTAGTAGAACAAATTATATGTTAACTGCTTCTTTAAGCCGTATGAGTAAATTAGTTAACAATTGTAGCTTTTTTGATGTTAACTTGTCTGAAGATCAACTCAAGAGTAGATTAAAAACTATTGTTTAATTGCATGGTTAGTCGTGTCGTCTTGTGTTGTCCTTGAGCCCAACCATATTTTGGTGGGTAAATATTTCTCACATTGACTTATTTCGAGCCACTAGTATCAATATCGTTTAATTATTTCAACGATTTTTGGACTGTGACTTTTAATGCGTTAATGATGAGAATGTGCGAAAAAGCTGTAGAAGCTAAACTCGATTGTTATTGCATGTGAAAATAATTGAAAATGTGTGGGATCTTATTGAAAAAAGAATCAGGCACCATCATATTACATCCTAAGAGTCGCTTAAACAAGCCATATTAGAAGAATGGGATGCAATTACCCCACTAGAGCTTGAAAAATTATCATTGGGAATGAAAAATAGACTCCCAGCAGTTCTTGATGCGAAAGGCTATCAAACGAAGTACTAATATATTAAAAAAGTAGTTTTTCTTTAATTTTTGAAGTGAAACTTCTTAGGCGGCGCTTCGAAATTTGAATGAGAATATTGAGGAGAGAAATTTCAAGGTCAATTTACTTCATTTTGTTACACGATAGAGAAGAAAGATATGTTTTACAGTAGAGAGAATGAGAGAGATATACATTGTATAAAAGACTGAAAAAAATTTCTTTGTCGGCGCTGAGTACCGAACCTGCGATCTCAGTTTCATAAAGCCAATGTGCTACTCGCAGGGCTAAGGTCTTATTACAAAAATGTTGTCTACATACCAATTAATCAAACTACTTTTGCTGTAGATGCCCTGCGGGAAAATAAACAGCGCTCCTAGCGGGAAAATATAACAGCCTTATTCATAAGCACATTTTAGAGGCAGTGTAACTTTAAACAAGAAAACGCTATTCATAAACATTTTCGCAACCATGTTTTTTGTTTGTCTTTTCCATTGAATAATTATAATATAGAATGGACACCGCCAACATTCGCCACCACGCCATCCACATGTCGCTGCAATCGTTTTGGATATCACCAAAGCTCTTCACCTGGTTTGTGCACATAGCTAAGAAAATCCCAAAACAAACAGAAATAAAATCCCACCTTGTTCAAGGTCAGTTGCTTCTGCTTCGCTGACAAGTGTTTTCGTTTGTGTTATTTGATTTTTATGGAAATTGTCAAATTGTGTAGAATGATAATTTAATAGAATTGAGTTTTTAGGCTACAAATAATGCTGCAGTTTATTAAAAATGCATTAATAATTAATATTATCGTGTTTATTTATAATATTTAATTTGGGTTAAAGACAATTAATTTGGGTTAAAGAATTGGATAATTATGTGTAGTGCAAATATCTGCCACATAGCTGTAATGTCGCTTCAACGTCGGCAGTGTCACCTTCTATTTGTAATTATTCAATGTCTTTTCGTTTAATATCAAAGACATGCTCCATATGCACCCTTTGCAGCATTTTTTTTATGTGGCGGCCATTGCAAATCCATTGGAATTCTTAATTTTTGTAGAGATTTTCTTTAGTTCAGACACAAACCTTACAAACATGAGCAGCGAATGAAAAAATGTTTATGAATAAAGCCCAAGAATGATAGAAAAATAGATTGCGCAGATAGTAAAAATAATTTTCTACGATCTGCGCATCTACGTTACGATAGACTTACGATATGAGCTTACGATATGGCTTTCTGCCAAGTCTTGTTAAAAATGTGAACAAATATGAAACAATGGCAAAAGATTCAAGAAACAAACTTGGTCTAGCGTGACGTCATGATCGTAAAAAATACTTTGTTCGTAGCTAGAAATGTCAAAATGAAAAGTAAACAACATAACGGACCTGCGCAATGCGTAATCTTTTTTCTATCATTCTTGAATAAAGCGTAGTATGCTGTAGAAACGAAAATTTCTTAGCATTTAATTCTACACCCGAAATATAAGTGTAGAGTCAAAAATGTTTGTATGGAGAAAAAAGTAACTACAGTACGACCTTGCTCAATGCAACTAATAGAAATTCGGGCAATTGACATAGTTAACGTTAAAGAAACGCAATTAAACTTCTAAACATAAAGCTTTATGTCTCTGAATCTTAGATATTGTGGGTTAATGCACTTTGTATCCTTAAATATTGTTTGAATAGATTTTTCATTAAAAATGTATTTTACAAGCAAAGAAGAACTGAAAGAATATAAGATAAAAGTTTATGCAAGTTTACGCAAATGCAAGTTGCGATCATTGTGCAATTCCATGACGCCAACTTGACACTGTGCGCAAGAAAAGTTGGAATAAGTTCTTTCAATAGATAACTATTTTATACATATCTTAGTTACATAATTTTATATCGAACTATTTACTATTAATAATAGTAAGTATAATGTGTGTGTGAAAGTTTTAGTTATCTTTTCACATTTAAAGTTTTGAACAAAAAAGTATTTATAAGGCTTAATTTTTTTAAAGCAAAAATAATAACTAAAATTTGTCTCATAGTTTTTGAGTACAAAATAACCGGTAATTTTTGATTTTTAGTTTTTAAGGCAGAAATAAAAATGAAAGTTAAGATCAAGTTTACAGTTGAGGTAGATTTATTGTTGTGACATTGTTCTGTGAAACTCTTTATTAATATGCCAAAAAAAATTTTTGAAAAACAAATTTATAAATGCACCTGAAGCTCCCATTGGCAAAAAAATCGCTCATTGTAGTTATGTAAAATAAAAAAATCCCTTTTTAAGAAATTATTCTCTTAATATGCGGAATATGCAACACTTGATTTTCTCACGATCATACTCTCGCTCTCAAACTTTCAATAAAGCTACGCTCTGAGTTTTCTCCCTAGTGCAGCGATGGGTTCTATTCCAGATAGAACTCTACGCCACGTTACGTTGCGTAGCTTTACGATTGCATAATCGAGCCTTTACACTAAAATCGTTCTTATTATAGAAAAGAAAGAGTGTATACAAAGAAGAAGTTTCACTTCTTTACTGTATACACGGTATACTGTATCTTTTTTTTTATTTACAAAATGTTTGATGTGTGCCCATCAAACATTTTGTTACCATCACATTTTACTGGGCGTTTGACGAACATTTACCATATTTGTGACCTTATTGTTACCATTTATTACTTTGTGACCAAATTGTTTATAAACTGTAAACTTCCGCTTATACGGATCGTCATGTGACATATCGTGAGATAGAGGCATCCTTGCACATTAGTTCCACTTCAATACATTCGGTTTTGCATGAACACTAGTGTCCGACCGAATGTGAAATTTTGGCCGAAGCCGAAGCCGAATGTTCGGCCAAGTGGAAGTATTCGGCCGAATACCGAAGCCGAAGCAGAATACTAATAAAATTTTTTTCAAGTACAAAAAATGATAAAATTTAGTACTGGCTTTCGTTATTTCAGTAAAAAAAAAAACGACAAATATAAAGTTTGAGTTAAACGCATTAGTTTTTCTGGCTGATTTCTGTCAGCATTGCATTTCTGTAGCTTTTACGACTAGATATAAAGTTCACCTGTTTTAGTAACGACAGGATGACATAGAAGATACTTAAATCAATTTCCGATTTTGTCGAGAAAAGCTACAGAAATTCAATACTGACTGAAATCTCGCTGAAAATTTCTAGCGTAACTCGGTTTTTTTTTATATCATGTATGATCAATCGAAAGCAAATGAGACGGTCGGGTAAAAATCAAAAATGCTTGAGTTTTCTGCCAGTTCGTTGAACTGGTACGATCGTACGATCTTATCAATACATGTCGGTCGGACCATGATACATGATTACAAGGTAGGGTCACATTGGAGAGCAGGGTGAGTTAGTTGTCAAAATCAGCTATTAATATTTAATTTTTCTAATTGTTGTTGTTACTTTTTTTCGTTTGACGTTTGTAGCTTCTACAGATTTGTTGTTGCAAAATTGTTCATTTGAGCAGCCATCTTAAAATTAACTTACCTTGTAATTGTATCATGGGTCGGACTCAATGCATTTATCATTTGAATAAAGTTTTCAACGAGCGAACACCAACTTATGGAAGAACAGAAGAAAGATAAAAACAAAACCAACAAGTGTTTCAAGTATGGAATTTCGAATGGAATTCATCGAATTATACTGAAATTTTCCTAAAGAATTATAAAAATATTTTTAGTTATTACAAAGTAAAAATATTCGGCCAAAATATTCGGCTATTTACGCCGAAGCCGAAAGTTAAAAAATCGGCCGAATATGCCAAATACCGAAGCCGAATATTCGATCGGACACTAATAAACACTTATCTGTAAAAAAAATTTGCTCTCGTTGGATACCCCATAATTTATCAATCGCTCAAAAAAAGTCTCGCGTCGATTGGTGTAAGGAAATGGTTAAAAAGTTCAATCGTGGTGCTTCAAAAGACGTGTATAAAATCGTGACAGATGACGAATCATGGGTATATGCGTATGAGCCGGAAACAAAACAGCAATAGACCGTGTGGGTATTCCAAGACGAGGCAAATCCAACAAAAGTTGTTCGCGCACGAACCACTGCGAAGCAAATGGTCGCCTGTTTCTTCCACCGAATGGGTGATGCAGCCACTGTTCCGCTTGAGCAACGTAGGACGGTCAATTCTGAATGGTACACGACCATTTATTTGTCGGAAGTCTTCGGAGATATTCGCAAAACCAACCGCCAAAGAAAAATCATTCTCCATCATGACAATGCGAGCTCTCACAAATCTCGTCAAAAAGAAGGAGGTTCTCAAGTTCGTTGGTTTGTCCGTTTTTTTTATTTTTAAATGTATGTACATACATCGATAACTCCTAAAGCACTTGCCCGATTTTCGTAATTTTTTGTCAACATGTATATATCATGAACGCGGAGGTCCTTTTTCAAAAAAATTGAGCGCTATTCGACAAAGGGGCGTGTCGTGAAATTTACAGTAAAAATACTGGGGTAGGCAGAATTATTACAAATTAGGGTCAATAAAGTGGGCGTTATTTTACAAAGGGATGTGGTCATATTAGAAAAACACTGTATCTCAAATAGAATTGACACTAGGATACTGAAATTTAGCACAGGGATAGACAACATTTTTAAAAATTACTGTAAAGAAAGTGGGCGTTATTCGAAAAAGGGGTGTGGCAATATTAGAAACACACTGTATGTCGAATAATATTGACACTAGGGTTCTGAAATTTAGTAAATGGGTAGGCAAAGTTATTACAAATTACGGTCAAAAAAGTGGGCATTATTCAACAAAGGGCAATATACTATATCTCAGTTAATATTGACACTAGGGAACTAAATTTGGTATGCAGGTAGGTAGGTAGGAAGAATCATTACAAAAGTGGGCGGGATTGTACATAGGGTGTGGCATTTTAAGGAAAGTACTATATATCGGTTAATATTGATACTTGGGAACTGAAATTTGGCACAGGGCTAGGCAGAAATTAATGGGAAAACTTATTTAAAATTATTTTTTACTTTGTAGTGATTTTGAAGTCGGTTTTTTTTTTTGTTAAAAAGTTTTTATTGAGCAGTCAAAACGTCGAATTGATGACTCATCCTCCATACAGTCCTGATTTGGCACCCAATGACTAATTCTTGTTCCCGAATATCAAAGGTAAACTGAGTGGTCAACGATTTACGAGCGCGGCAGAAGTAGTTGAAACCCTGTTTTGGAGGTGTCTCAAGAGGTATGAAAAAACTGCTATGACAAATGGTTTGATCATTTGTTATTGATCATCACGGGGAATATTTTGAAAGACAATAAAGCCATTTTCCACTAAAAATGTTTCTTATTATTTGCTATTCCCGAAATATAAGAAGTAACCCTCGTAATTGTTTTACTTGCTTCAAAAATAATAACCTAACGTTAAATCTCAATAAATGTTGCAGTATGACTGTTTCGACGAGAATTACACCTATTATTTTCCAGTATTACATTGATGATGTGCCTTTAACTAAAGTTAATGAAGTCCAGGATCTTGGTGTTTCCTTTGACTCTCTATTTAGTTTTACTGATCATATTAATCGCATTATTCCGAAAGCTTATTCTCTTCTGGCTTTTATTAAATGAAATAGTTCAGCTTTCCTTGACCTTTATACCATAAAACAGCTTTATAGTTCCTTTGTAAGATCTAATTTGGATTATGCATAATTTATTTGGAACCCGTATTATGGTGTATACATCGATCGTCTGGAACGTATACAAAAGAAATTTCTTAAGTACGCTCTATTGTTTTCACTGAGCCTATTCCTGAGCCTTGAAAGCCTTGAAATGAGGCGGCTGATTCAAAGTGTAATGTTTACTTATGATATTATAAACAATAATATTTATTGTCCATTGCTTCTTGAGGGCATATCCTTTTATATACCGTTTAGAACTTTACGCCATTCAGACTATTTTCATATTAAATGTCACAGATCAAATTATGCCATCAATGAGCCCATTAATAAAACTCTTCTATTGCTAACAATTTGTATACAAATGGTTATTGATTTTTGTATGAATAAAGCTAATTTTAAATCTGCATTGTTGAAACTTTTACATCAATGTTGTTATCTATTTTACTTTAACTTTACTTAAGTCTCTTATATTTAAGTTCATATTGTTATAATCTGTAACGATTTTTTTCCAAATACTTAAATAAATAAATAAATATTATTTACAGTGTAACCGTATGAATTCCTTATAAAATTTCCTCAGCTAAGAAAACATCTTCGAAACAAAGCCAAATATTCAACTAAGCTGCTTTCATAAAGCCCTTAATTCGGTAGCTAGACTTTGCACAGGACCAAAATTATGTACACAAGTTAGGGACATTAGAGTTAGGGATATTTCCTTAAAGTTTATTAAACATTCATTGGTTTATATTAGGTCAAAGACTACAGCTGTCAAGGTTAAATACAGTTTCCCAAAAATCTTGAAAGCTTTTCAAAGAATTGCACTTGTTGGAATCAGTGGTCCAAAGACCTTTAGGAAAATTATAAAATTTCAATGGTGTGGCTTCTCCTAGTATGTCTGTAGAGTTGTGTTATTATTGGTTATATTTTAAGTCTGTTCATTTAAGAAATAATAGCAACGATCCCCACTTCATTCTAATGGCTGCATAAAACTTAAATCAAATATTAATATGCGACCATCATACTAAAAATAAATCAAAACTTATTTCTAAGTATTTCAGTGAATTCTAAGTTCACTGAAATTGATGCTTTTACGTGGCCCACTCAAAAAAAGAAAACGATATAAATAATCCCTTTGCGCTAGCGTGGTATATTGTTGAACGCCACGTGGTGCAACCGAATAATTTTGTAAGCTAATGGAAATAAGCCAAAATTCTTCGAATGCTAATTTTAGTAAGAGACTTAAATTGATATTTTGGGCATGACATGTGCTGTTGTTATAAACTTTAGAACTTCAAGCTAATTATCCAATTGTTGCAACAAGACATTATTTGTATTTTTAATTCAAATTCTGTTGTTAAAGAGGCAAACGAAAGTGTGCAATAATTTTTAATTATACATAAATAATTCTGTTACAAAATTTATAGTCATCACAAGCTATGGCGATCCCATGAGATTATGAGGCCTATAACCCCGGGAATTTCAGGATCCCGGCATTGCCTTCAAATACCTGGACTCGATTTTTCCGAAGTTTTCCATTAATTTAAGTAGATGCAATACAAGAATTAATAAAACAGTTTACTTAAAAATTAACGAGTTATATTAAGTTTTGGTTTTTTAATTTTTTTTTTATTTTTTTAAAATATTCGTCTTCATAGCTAATTATCAAAATTTTTCCAAAACTTTAACGTCAACGAAAAAGCAAAATAATTATCGAGAAAAAACTTATGTTAAGCTGGTACACTATGGAAAAAAATTATGTAAAGTAGAATGGGTACGGTTGAAACAAAGCTAATATCTAATATCAAAGCAAGTGAGGTGTACAAGGAGAGAAAGAAGCGGGCGACAAGTCAAAAAACGAATTTTCATGTTGCTTCGCTTTTCGCTTGCTGTTCCGTGTTTTTTGACGGAAAAGTAAGCATTTTTTGTTCGTACATTTTTGCAATTATTATGGTTTTATTCAGCGATTGTCATCGCATAACTCTTTCTACTCTTTCCACTCTATTACAACAACTTCAATATTTCTATGATTGTTGTAATTCTTCGAATCGTTCACAGGCGCAGCTGCACCGCAACCTTACAGCGTGTGTTTGTTGTTGTTTATTCTTGTCGTTGTTGGTAAATAAAGCGCATGCGACCGCGTGCATCTCTTGCTACGCTGAACGTTTCTAGTTGGTAATTTTGCGTATGGTTTCGTCACCGACTGCTTTTTGTTTGTGTTTTTTTTTTATGTTACAAATTCCTTATTGTACTACATATCCAACGATTTGTTGATGTTGGTTTTTTGTTGTAATTATTGTTGCACTCTTCAAAAATCACTCTTTGGCAATCCCTGGTTTTATTAATGTTAGAGTGTTGAGAGTTTTGTACTGTTTTAATTAAAGTTCGTAGAATATGACTGTATGATTAGTTTTTTTTCAAATTGATTATCATACTTACTGTGAAGCGTTTTATACCTAGAAGGGTGGTTGGGGACAATTGAAACAATGTTACCTAGAGTGCTAAAATCTAGTTTATAATTAATGCTGTTGAATTTTGAGAAATATCATCGCAAGTTGTACAGAAACATTAAAAACAATAGTCGTCACTTACATCTGATTATTATGTAACTTAAATTCTACTCATTATACACCTTTAAAAGCTCATTAAAAATATAGTTAGATTATAAGTATCGTGAATGACTAGAGTAATAATAAAAGAATATTTGTGATGTTCAACAATGTGCCATTATGAGTCGTAAAATGTTATTAAACGATGAATAAAACGTGTTAAATTATTATATTTTGTATTATTTACATGTGTTTCAATTGACCCCAGGCATGGGGACGGTTGAAACAAATTAAATTTTTTTTTTTTTTTTAATTTGATTCTACACACAAAATACAGTAAAGTGATCTCAAATAACATTACCCATTAAGGGTACAAGTACAGTGAGCGTCAAAACAAGGTATACGCCATATTTTTTATACTTCTTATTTTATTTCAATATTTCAAAAAGTAATTTTATAAAAATTTTAGGTTTTTTGGAATCAAGTTTTTATGCTCTTATTATATACTAACTAAAAATATAACTCATTTTACAACAAATTTTCACATAATTCAAACACGAAAAATACTCCATTTTCTTCGAATCAAAAAAAAAAGAAAAAATAACTTCAGTCCAATTATTGAAATTATTTTGTTTTCCTCGTGCTCAAATGACACCTTTCAATTGTCTTGGCATTGACTCCACAAATTTCATTGTTACGTTTGATTACGTTTCAGCGAGTCCTTGCTGGATATCGTCCTCTTTCTTATTTGTCTATCCAGATGTTCCCACAAATGTTCTATCGGATTGAGGTCCGGTGATTGTGGGTGGTGATCCAGTATTGCACAGCAACCATTCCTTCAGTACCTTGGCTGTATGTTTCCGATCGTTGTCCTGCTGAAACATCTGCAAGCGATCCAGTCCTAATTTGTTAACACTGGCCGGCAAATGTTCTTTTAAAACAGTGATCATCAAAGCCCTTGCCCGCGGGCATTTGAGCTTTTGTGCTTAAAAGCTTTCTGTATACATATTAACTCACGGACGAGCACTGAACTGCGTCAGTATCTATTGAAATTTCATGCAGGACAAACCTGTAGCACATGCATGCTTGTTAGATTGTTTTTTTTTGCTGCGCATACGCAACTTATGCTACACTCATAAAAATATCAGTTTTTGCTATTTCTATGCAAAATGTCTCTACTTGAATGGGAGTTGCAATTCTTTTTTGCAGAAAATATTTTTTCTGAACCCCAATGTATGGTGTGCTACCGGACTGTTTCTGCTCGTAAAAAAATAACATTGAACGGCATTATAATGCTTGTCATAGTTTAAAATACAAAAGTTTGAGTGAAACGGAGCATAAAGAACTAGCGATTCGTTTAAAAAAAGCGTTTATTGAAAAAAATAGCATTTTTTTTAATGCTTTTTTATAAATTTTATATTTTTGTATTATGAACTATGAAAAACCTATATGGTTTGTTTACTTTTTTTATAGATAAAAATAGTCCGTTAACAAACCATAATTTGTATGCGGATAATTTAATTATAAAGATCTCGGATAATACTCCATTGTGTGAATTTTTAAAAAATTGTTCTTTATAATCCACGCTAAGAAACAAATAAAATATTAAAAACAAATTCTTAAAAAATTATGAAGAAAAACAAACAATCACAAATAGCTAAGACCAAGTATTCCAAATAATAAATAGTGTTATTAAATTCAAAAAAAAGCGCTTATAAAATAAACAAATATTTTTTTCAAACAATGAATCCAAATTAAATCAAAAACGAAAAAAAAACCTAAAGAATTAGAAAAAAAAAAAAGAAAAAAAAAGAAAAGACACAGTTTCGTATAGTAATTATTGACACTTCTAAATAAAAATTTAATTTTAAAAATTGGAATTAACCTATACTATTTTAAAATTTTCTCCTTTTTGGTAACAGTGCATAAAATAGTGAATGTTAATATGTTTCGTCGATATGAATTATGTTATTATGAACAATAGTAACCATACGTAAATCGCTAAATTTTTTAAAAACGTTTTCCCCTCACGCATCTCCCATAGATTTGTAATACACCAGATGAAAATTTTTTCTGGCGCCACTGAATAATCAAACAAGCGAACCATCGTCTTGTATGAAAGCTGGACTGAGACTCAAGTAGTATTTTTTTTTCAGTGCAAAGCTTTCAATGAGCTTTTATACATAAACAAACTATGATTTATAGAGTTTGATGACCAATGTTTTAAAACATTAAAGTAATCGAATTTATTCATTGTACTGTCAATAAACGTTTGATTTTCTACTCCGTTTGCCGTCATACACTCGCACACCATCACCAACCCCCCACCATGCTTTATTGTAGAAGTAATATTTTGCTCCTTCAGTTTACCATGGTAGTTTATCATAGAGTTTTGCTTCTTTATATTTTTTGTAGATTTTTTCTTTCCAAAAATTTCGAATATTCTTTCGTCACTGAAAATTATCTTTTTCCAAAATTAAATTTCATTATTTTCATACTTTTTAGCAAAATCCATGCGTAGCCTTTGATTTTTTCTGATATAACAACTTTTTTCGAGGGACTCTTCCAAATAGACCATTTGCATTTAATGCACGTCTTATTGTGCTGGCACTAACCTCGGTTCCTGATGATGCGAAAAAATTATCCGCTATTTTCACTGCGCTTGCAGTTGGATATTTTCACACTATTCTGACTACTGATCGTATTGCGGTTTCAGAGAGTTGTTTTGGTCTGCCAGCACATGTTCGATTTTCTACACCTTTTCAAGTTGTAGTTCAGAAAACGTAAATTTTATTTCAGATTAGAGTCACTTCGGGTATTGTGATATGGTCGGGTAATGTGGTATACCTGCATATTTTGTTAAATACCCAATTTTCGACAAGAATATACATGTGAACATAAAGGCAACAGAAAAACGCACGTGGTGCAGTCTTATGCACATTTTCATTCACTGTGTTTGCTCTCATTGTTGTGAAATTGTTTCATCTGTGCATTCTATATTTTTTGTGCGTGAGCTTTGTGAGTGAAGTACGAGAAAACCGAAGCGGAATTGAAAGTTTAAATATATAAATTTTTAAATGTTTGAATGCTGTTAATCATAAATGAGGTTAATTCTTTATTTTCTGACGTGTATTTTTATAAAAATATCCTGATTGTTTCGAAAACCGAAATCGGCTTATGTGATATAGTCAAAGTTGGGTAATGTGATATACCATATCACATTTCACGCCAAATTATCAATTATAAATTTTTATTATAATAAATTGTAGATAATGCCAAACAAAGAACAGATGTGAAAGTAGGATCCGGAAAGAATGAGTAAGCCTATTTTGGTAGTTAGAGAAGGAGCAATGGACATACTGTTGGAGGCTAAGACATTTGGAGTCCCATTTGCACCGCTGTAAAGAGCAGCTCGCAGTGATAAACCTATTAGCGAAATTTTAGCCACGCCTCTGGGACGTAAATCTGTTTTCAATCGGGAAATGGAATTTGGGCTGGTAGGGTTTATTAACGAAATGGAATAAAGTTTTTGGGGACTAACTCGAAGTGATATTTGCTCACTTGCATTTCAAGTGGCAAAAATAAACAACATTGGCCACCCATTTTCGGTAAGTAAGGAATGCTCTGGAAAAGACAAGTTGTACGTATTTTTAAAATGGCACAAATCAGACATTAGCATAAGGAGTCTAACTGAAAGCTCAATGGATAGGGTCAAAGGCTTTAATGGTTAAAATGTGGGTAAATTTTATAGCTTGTTCGAGCGGGATCACGAAAAATGACATCGGCAGAGAGAGGATCTATTCTAACGGTTGTTAGCTGCATGAGTGTAAGCGGTACTTTGGTACCATCATACTTAGTTTTCAGGAAAAAGGCATTTTTCGTTGTGTATGAAATATGCCATAAATGGCAAGCAATTTTTTTATGAGAGTTACTCTTTATAAAAACTTATTTTTCTTATGTACTTTTCCATTTCATTACACAGTTTACGTTACTTTGTTGTTAAGTTTTTGCTTACGTTTTTATATTCAGTTGATTTTTTTTTTCTTTTATGTAAATTACACTGATATAATACAAAATTTTATTTTTTTCTCGCGCTGTACTTGCTATCGCGTTATACTTTTCTTGAAAAATAAATTAATTAATATATCTAGACATCTTCTAGTGTTTTTAATTTTGGTTGCAAGAGTTATAATGGTGTTGAACTCTATTCGGGTAATGTGATAAGCTATATCACATTATCCGAACGTGGTATATTACTTTACCCGCCAATTTCATTAAGCGGAGTTATATGGCTTTTTTTCATTGTGTTGTAAAAGCTTCAAATTTTGTAACGGTATAGAGCTCCGAAGTCGTTATACACTGCACAATGAATCAATAAACTATCCTATGTAAAGCAGTCTAAGCTAAGCTTATGTTATTACGAGTAATTATAAATATAAAAATGCCTATATCACATTACCCGAAGTTACTCTAATAAGTTTTATTTCAGAAAGCGTAATATGTTATTCAGAACTGTGGAATGTAGTTCAGAATCCGTAAATTGTATTTCAGAAAAGTAAATTGTAGTTCAGAATAGTAAGTTCAAATTCAGAATTCATTAATTGTATTTCAGATTAGTTAAATGTATTTCAGAATAGCAAGTTGAAATTCAGAAAGCGTAAGTTGCATTTCAGAATTGTAAAATGTAGTTCAGAAATCGTCAATTGTATTTCAGAAATATTAATTGTAGTTCACAAACTGTAATATTTTATGAGTTTCAATAGAAGTTTAACTACGCATTTAAAAAAAAAAAATTCTTGCAACTTACTTCCTCACTTTACCAAAGGCGAATGATGCAGAAATATTAACTAACATCATAATTAATTAATTTGAGAGAGATACTGTTACATTTGTTTAAAATATTTGAAATTGCTAAGCTTGCTATGCAGTTGTACACTTTATTGACGCGATAAATATGGACTATTTTTGTTTTTATTAAATATTTTGTTGTTGTGCTAAATTATTTGCAAGAGTTTATACTTATATTAAAAGAGACTTTAATAAAAATTCAAAATATAATAAGTTTTGGGATTAATCACAGTATTGAAGACTTTATATGGTATAACTCGTGTTATAAAAAGTGTACACTTTGTTTTTTGTGGTCACAGTCTTTTGTCTTTTTTTTAATATATTTCCGCCATTGCTCGCTTAACTAATCCCGATGGAAAGGGCGATAAACAATCAAATGTTTCAACCGTACCCAGTCTACCCTAATCAGTACAGTAGACAGTACAGATCTATGTAAAATGTATGCACTGCGTCTTGTATGAGAACGCAACGAGAGCTGCATGTACTGGGTAAAGTGAGCGTGTACTGTAGGGTGGAGTGAAAAATGTCAAAATTTTTTTTTCGGAAACGGGTACCCTTCAATGACTGTGTATGAGACCTAGTAACAATTCTGTAAAATATTTAATTTTTACGACGTCATCTTGAGTCTGCACATTTGACTTTAAGTTTAAAAATTTTTGAAATTTTTGACTTTTTTACAACTCTTCGCTAGTTCATATTAAACTACCCAGGACTCACCACGGGGAGGTGCTTGCACTTTGATAAAAGTAAAGTAAATACATAAAAAAAGTACACAAAATGGTATTGGCCGACCGTAAAGTGAAGGTCCGTGAACTAGCTGAGGCTCTGAAGATATCAGAAGGCGTGTGGGAACAATATTACAGGAACATTTGTCGATGAGAAAGCTGCTTTCCAAATGGGTGCCAAATTTTCTCACATGGACCAAAAACAACAACGCGTCGATGATTCGGAGAGCTGTTTGGCACTATTTACAAAGAATATTCATGATTTTTGCGTCGTATGTGACAATGCATGAAACATAGATCCACCATTACACGCTGGAATCAAAACGGTTGTCAGCTGAGCGGAGAGCAACCGCTGAAACCAGGCCAAAGCGAACAAAAACACAACAGTCGGCTGGAAAGGTTGAGGCATCTGTATTTTAGGATGCGCATGGAATTTTGTTCATCGGCTATCTCGAAAAGGGAAAAACAATTAACAGCGATTATTATATAGCGTTGTTGGAGAGTTTGAAGGATGAAATCGCGAAAAATCGGACCCATTTGAAGAAGAAAAAATTCCTTGCTCTTTGCTGACCTCAAAAAATGCTTGCCGGCAAGAGATTTGGCTCCAATGAAGAGGTGATGGCTGAAACTGAAGCGTATTTTGTGGCGAAGCACAAATCGTTCTACAAAACCGGTATTGAAAGTTAGAAAAGCGGTGGAATGAATGTATTGCTCTTGAAGGAACCTATGTTGATGAATAAAGAATAATATTTGCAAAAAAAAGTTTTTTTATTACTTAGTCTCGGGACTTATTGGAACATGTGTTAAACTTGTGGGAAACCATAAAGGGTTGCACCTACCTATCTGAGGAAAATCGGAAAATTGTACACAAATGTATCCAAGGCAATAGATACTTTTCTCACCATGAAAACATGCTCATAGCTATGTTGGTTGATAAGAGAGATCATATAAAGAAACTGGCTTTAAGACGTATCATCAAGGCTCGATTTAGAGAACAAGCTAGTCAACCACTAAGACGGTGAAATCTCGAAAATAAATTTAGGAACATCAGAGTATGTCTATATGATTATTTGGAATGATGTGGAAGTGACAGAACCACCTCTCACAAGTCATTTGACAAATCAGGATTTGCAAAGGTAACTGGAAACCGAGAGTGTAAACAAAGCTTCTGAGTGCATTTTTTTTGAACTGCCATCACACACTCAAGCGGTAGAAAGAGCCGTCAAAGAAGTCACTGCTTCTTCAAAATTGGTCTGTGATCAAAAGAAAAGAGAAAGCTTAATCAAAACTAGAATGTTTGATATAAATATCCGTCCAATATGTATATAGATGCTCTCATGGTTGGGTGGTTGGGAGGGCATGGGTGGGACTTGAAGTGCAAGCACCTCCCCGTGGTAAGTCCTGGGTAGTTTAATATGAACTAGCGAAGAAATGCACAATGCAAAGTTGATTAACGAAAGCTATATAAACCTGTTTTTATAACATTATAAGAGGATATCAGATATTATAAAACGTTAAAAATATCAGAAATTTACGAATATTGGGCGAATTTTAGGCCTAATACGCATACTGAAACCACGACCTAAAAATGTTTTAAAAAATCCTGTCTATATTTAAGGCCTTGTTTAACAAGTTAGTGACTACCCGTATTGGTTTTTTTTTTTCAAGTACATAAAAAAAATTTGTAAAAATGTCAAAAATTTCAAAAATTTTCAAACTTAAAGTCAAATGTGCAGACTCAAGATGACGTCGTAAAAATTAAATATTTTACAGAATTGTTACTAAGTCTCATACACAGTCATTGAAGGGTACCCGTTTCCGAAAAAAAAATGTTGACATTTTTCACTCCACCCTAGTGTACTGGTAACATTTGACATCGCCTTACGCTTTCCACTCTTGCCACTATATTACAACAACTTTAATATTTTCATGATTGTTGTAATTCGCCTAATCGTTCACAGACGCAGCTGCACCCATGGTATAATAATACAAGACGTTACGGCGAATACTAAAATCACGAATAAATTCACTGGAAATCAAATGGTTTCACGAGCAGTTGAACAGGATGATCAAAAACAATATAATATTCGTCAATGACTTCGCTAAGAAAGTTGGCCTTATGACTCGGTATAACGGAGAAATCACCAACGTGGAGACCGAAATGCAAACGGTTTTCCAAGTCCAGAGAACCCTGATTCAATTTCCATCTGACACCTAAAGTTTTCTCAATTGAATTAATTTTTCTGTTCGGCCGTCACCTCTCTACAGACAATGGCAAAGCTCAGAGAGTAAATAATGACATGTAAAGCTTATTGCGAACATGCACATTAGCCGTTCGGAGTCGGCATAAAACTAGTAAGTCCAGTTCTCAATCAATTGTTTACAAACCTTTAATAACACGCACAACACAATTTGAACATAAGCAGTTCGGTCAAAGTCCTTTCAAGTTGTGAAATGGCCAGTTTATTTTTTTTATTTTATGTGTGTATGTGGTATCGAATCTAAGTTGCGTAAAAACTAGGTGTGATTCGACTACTAACCTAGCCTCCTATACAACCCACAATAATAAACAAAAAAATTGATATCAAATGAAAAATGATTTTGATTAAATAAAGCAAATAAAGAAATCTGAAGCTAATTTAGTGTGTTTGAACATATTTTATTGTAGATAATAATAATAGTTATTAAGTTTTAAAAAATTAACTACAACTTGCTTTTGGAAAAAACCAAAAGATGCCATTGAATGTCATTCGGCATCATCCAATTCCATTTGAATATTCAAAGAAAGATCCGCCAAACGCGAATCCAGTTTTTTTCCACTATACCAATGTTCCAAATGGCCTGAAATCTGGTCTCGCATCGTAAAATCCCTCACCGTGCTCGTCGGTACGCAATTCGATGGCAATTAATGATAAAAATTATCCTCGTGGTGATGCAAAATGCACTATCGGAGACATATGAACACCGATATTCTCGAAAGATTGCAGTATATATTCTACAAACACACATCAGTTGTCCATCCGATGGCTGCCAAGAACATTTTGGATAACAATTTTCAAGCTATTCCAATCAATGAATATTCTTCCTCTTTAAGAAAATTGTGGAAATTCTCGTTATTCATCAATTTTGGATGGTTCGGACTATTAAGCACACCTGGACTCTCATTTGAGCCCATAAATGATGTGAACATAGCGGAAAGGGGAATGCATGGAATGCATCTGATTGAAATTTTCACCATCCAGAACTTGTGCTACGAGCGCAGCAACACCAAAGATGCTCAACCAGCAAATGTCATACTGTGAAATTAATTTCCATTTCTCCTACAAAAAAAAAATCAAAATTTCTGGGCAATTTGCATAATCACACAAAAACTAAAGGGTGGATTGAAAAGTGACATAGTCATTGTTGACTTAGAATTTCATAACCATTAATTTTCCTCATTGCTTGTCAATATCGTTCTATTGGTTCACGAGAATAAATCAAAATCGACTATTTAAAAAAAAAAAGAATTTTTTTAAAATTTTGCTTCAATTTAGAATCCAAATCCGATAAGGTCGGTCTTACAGCAGAACCAAAATGAAATACATTGTTATTAGAATTATATACCAAAGGGTGAATTTTTTGCTATTTGTTTTTTCAGTGTAACTTTTTCGACAACTCAAGCCTGATTCGTAACATGTGGCAAAGACACATTTTACGAATGTAAAATGGTTTGCCATTTCACCAAGAATAGACTAAGGAACGAACAGCGCTTGCAAATTATTGAATTTTATTATCGAAATTCGTGCTCTGTGAGAAATGTGCTTCGCAAATTACGTCCATTTTATGCTCGTCATAATTGACCCACCGAACAGGCTATTCAAAGTATTGTGACCAAATTTTTGCATTAGTTTCACTTTATTGGACATAAATCTACCGACCGGTATGCGGAGAGTGCGTACCTAAGAGAATATTGCTGCTGTATCGCGCAGTAGCAATGAAGATCGCGATATGTCAATTCATCGACTTTCTCAACTATTGGGCTTGTGTTATTCGACCACCGGGACATTTTACGTAAGGACCTTGGTATGAAACCATACAAAATACAGCTGGTGCAAGAACTGAAGCTGGGTGACTAAGCACAATGTCGTTTGTTTGGTGAATGGGCCTTAGAAAAGTTGGATGAAGATCCTATTTTTTTATTGAAAAATTGTCTTTTGTGACGAAGCTCATTTTTGGATCAATGGTACGTCAACAAACAGGATTGCCGAATTTGGTCTGAAGAGCAGCTAGAGTTAGCTCAAGAAAAGCAAATGTAACGTGGAAAATGCACTGTTTGGTGCGGTTTGTGGGCCGGCCGCATCATAAGACTGTTCTTTTTTAAAAATAATGAAAATCACATTGTTACATTCAATGGAGCAAGGTGCGATGATTACCGACTTTTTTTGCCCAAAATGGAAGAATTGGACTTGGTTGACATGTGGTTTCAACAAGTCGGTGCCACAAGCCACACGTCACTCGATACCATGGACCTATTGACAGGCGAGTTTGGTGAGCAATTAATCTCACGTTTTGGAGCAGTCCAATGGCAGCCAAGATGCGATTTGACCACACTAGACAATTTTTGTGGGGCTATCCCAACAAACATTTGAGCTTCCAGAAGGTTAAATTTTGAAATTTATAGAGGTTCAACCTCCATATCGTTTCTAATACACTTGTACATAGAGGTTAAACCCTATGTATTTCGATAAGGCTTCCATGGCATTTGTAAATGCAGGGTTCAAATATCGGAGCGTGAGCTCATTTCGATTGCTTCGATGAAATCCCTGCGTAGCACTCTATCGAGGATTACACATTTCCGCGTAGTGAGCTCATATCGGTTGCTTCGAGAAAACCTTTGCGAAGCACTTTATCGAGGTTATCTGGCTAACCAATTTGAACTTGTAGTAACCACAAGTCTTATCGAAGCTATTTTTGTGAAAATCATAATTCGCTTGTAACAGCAAGTATTATAAAGGGTGCAAGTATTGAATCGAAGGACTTCGTTTCTGAAATCAGTGCCGCCATTTTCTATCATATTAGAGTGAATCGTCAGCACATGTATACGTAAAATAAATGCGTAAATTATATAAATAATAAATAAAAACTATGTAAAATATTATGATTTCTATATGGAAGAAATTACGACGGTCGGGTACATTTTGCAAAAAAGTAATTAAAACGCGAAAAGAAATGATGAAAAAAGCTCACAAAATTGCAAAGATGTTGAAATAGGGAATCGAAATTGTTGTTGCCCGCTCATAATGAAGATGCTCATAAATATAACTTATCAGCAGTACCAGCAATTACACGATCAGTTTGCATTTATAACATTGATTATAACAAATCTGGAGACATACATCAAATTCCTTTCTAATTTAATGAAATGGATGATACATCATTAAATAACTTATATGGCATTAAAGGATCTTTTGACATTGATAAACACAGGAAAAATGCTGCCACAAGATCCACGAACACTTTTGGAGACTCCATCAGAGGTTGTCCTTACGAATATTGGTGAAGATGGCTCAATATTGGCACCACGATCTGGAGAAATGCTTACGAGGCCTATTTCGCAACATCAATGAATCGAAAATGATTTCAACATGATGATGTTAGCATGGATGGGTTGGCAAATTGTAACATATCAAGCTGTGGTGAGTTATTTCAATCAGTTTCAATTTTCAATCAGTTTGTGGTGCAACTAGTCGTTTATCTGGCGACACCAAAAACTCGTCGATAGCATATTCACAGGTCGGTTTTTTACGCATATATCTCGGACCGGCTTGCCGCGAACTGATCCGCACAAAGAAAAGTTCAGTGCTTTCACGAAAATAATTGCTTTCTTCCTCCAATTAGTACTAAGATGCGATGTGAATTATACGGAAAAGCAATTGCAACTTTTTTCGGAAAATAATGGACAATTCGGCACGGCGCTACAAAAAAGGATGAACCAAAGTATTGGTAGGCGATTTTCAAGCGTTAGAAATACCACCAAAAGGAAAAAACTTAAATAAGAGAGAGAAGAGAGTAAAGATAAAAATGGAGACGGCGAAGTGGCGGTGGAAGATTCAAAATGAAATGCATCGGATTGTGAAACGAATGATATCGATGTTTCATCGTACGATGCTGCTATATAAATAAATACATATATAATTATGTTTTACGATTTATTTTATCAGCAAGAAAATAAAAAAAATATTTTTGTCAGAATTGCTACATTTTTTAACTCTTTTTCGACCTCGTTAAGGTGCTTTGGCGAAGAGTAAGTGAGGCTCAGCTAGCTTCGATAAGTTGTTTCTCAAGTGCTTCGCTAAGTATCGGTAAGTTGCTTTTGACATCCTTCGATAAATTTCTTCTGACGTGCTTCCGTGAAGAAGCAATATAGAGGCATGTCACTCCAGCCCGGAACCTCCATAAGTGCTCCAAATCATCACCTTCCAAAAAGCTTCACCTTGCTGTTAAAGAGGGAGGGGAAATGCCCTCGCTAAAGCCTTCTGGAAGCTAAAACGTTTGTTGGCATGTGAAGTCTCTCGTGTACAGGGTCATGCCAGACACAACTGCAGCCTTGGAAGACATGCTATTGGAGAGATACCGTCCGGAAATGCTGGAAAAAGTTAGAGCTTACGGATGGACCACCTCAGGCATAGCCACTGGCAACATTTACACGAAATAATCTTTTAAAAGTAAACGGCAGACCTTGATGCATCGCTCCAAATAACTATTTCATTCACTATAGCAGATTTTCTGTTTTTTTTTTAAATTTTCAAAAACCAAGCGCTTAAAATATCACCCTTTATATAACACTAGCTCACCCGTCCCCAGCGTTGCTTGGGAGTTTCAAAATAAATATGATATATTGGACTTATGGCAACTCTGCACCAGAAATTAACAGCGCGATGAGTTGTTGACTCTCACCTCTCTCTCTCAACAAAGAGCTTAACCTATTGTTTGCTGTTATTATGGGCTGCTTATAGAATGGCAGCATGGATTAAAATATATGAATTCTTAAATAATCAAATAAAAAGTTTTACCAAAAACGTAGTACTCAGTAGCAAGGTCGCTTCTTATAGCAATTGAATAGTGAAACAATTACTAAAATCGATTCAGCGGTTAACCCGTGATTGAACGATAAAAATCCGAGAGAACCCTTTTATATAATAGTATAGATAAACACTTATGAAGTTTTACTAAAATTTAATTAAATCAAATATCATTTGATACCAATTTCACATTTCTCAGTAGGGCAAAGAAATCTTTATAGACGGCAAGCAGTACAGCTTACTTTTAAGGCAATTATTTAAAGAAAGATATGTACATAATGTTCAGTAGAGAAATAATAAATATATAATGAATGATCAAATCTTTATCTTAGCACAACCGGGTCCTTTCTATGAGCTTGTTACATTATGTTCTTTATTTCGAAAATTATTTAGTCTTTGCACAAAATTCCGAAATTTGGCCTAAGCAAATCTGCCCAAAATGAAGCAGAAAATGAACAGAAAATTGTAATGAAAAAGAAAAAGAAAAAGTAAAGCAAGCAATCTGTGAATATATCTTCAAAGAAGAACTGAGTAATTCTATTAAGAAGTTGATAGAACTATTGAATCCAGTATTAAATGTCATCGACAAGAGCCAACAAGGAAATTTCTCGCTTGTCGACGCGACTGAAGCGTGGATAGATTTGATAGCAGAAGCTTCAAGTTCCGATACTGAACTCTATAGACTTGCCATCGAATGATATTTGCAAAGCAAGGTATTCAACAAGTTCGCTATTGCAGCAAATTACCTGCTTGTGGTGTATATGGGAAGCAAATTATCTTGCAATCAAACGCCAGATGTTGATGCTTTTCTCATCGATCAGCTTGATGGCGACGAATTGCTTGCGTTGGTAGAATTCCAGTGAAAAGACTGTGGCATATTTACAACGCTTCAGTGACTTTTTGAATTTCTCCCGTAGTAACTTTAAATACAACACTCGTCCTATAAACAACCATCCCTTAATAGACTACCGATAAATTTTGAGCAAGCTGCATCATTTAATTTGTGTTTGACAGCCATTGAAAGCAGACAATCTTATGAATTTATTATTATTATTATTATTATTATTATTATTACTTTCAAATTCGTATAATAAGAACAAGTTCTTTTTCTATACAAAGTGATGACTTGAGAAATACAATATTACAAATTAAATTTAACACAAGTTAAGATTGCTTAAATACTTAAAGAAATATAATGACTAAGTAAGAATAAAATTAAATGACTCTTGAAGTTATATAAGAATTTAATTGAGGAAATTTAAGGAAGAAAACAAAAGAACAGAAAAATTTAAGAAAGAAAGAGAGAGCTGGTTACCATTTGTAAAGTAGTTAGTTAAAAAATTTAAATATAGCTTGCCTAAAGCTTCCAATACCATCAATGTTTTTTAAGTGATTGGGTAAAGAGTTCCATAGTCTGATGGCGTTAATGAAAAAAAGTCTAGTAGAGTTAAGGTATTTAAAATTAGGTACAATTAGCATGTTACTTCGACTAGACTGGCAGAATTGTAGTTTGTCAAAAAGATATAGTGGAGTTTTATAGTGAATCAGCTTATGAAGAAAAATGCAGTTTCTGGCGTTGATGTAGTTAGTAAGGCTACAACCAAGGATAGAATTCCTATACTGTGATAGATGGTCAAATCTTCGAATGCCGTAGACATACCTTGTTGTAAGATTAAACGCTATTTGCAGTTTATGTTCAGAACACGAATCTAATTTACTGTATACAATTTCCGAATAGGTAATAATGGGTAAAATTAGTTGTATCACGAGCTTACGTCTTGTTTCAACGGGTGTAAATTCGGCAGACATTCTAAGATTTCGCAAGATGTAGTATATTTTGCGAATGATACTATTTACATGATCACTACATGTTAGTGTTGAGTTGATGTGAAAGCCAAGACTCACAACATTAGTCACAAATTCAAGTTTTTTGTCGCCAATAAACAAGTGTGGAATATTTTCAAAATACATTTTCGACGCTGAAATCGGTAGCACAAAAGACTTAAGCGCATTTAGCTGTAGACCATTACTAATGGCCCACTGGTTAATATTGCAGAGATCTTCATTCAGTCTATAGCTTAAGTCTTCTAAGAGACCCGTTCTACGCGAGAGATATAATTGAACATCATCCGCATAGGCATGCAGGGAAGAATACCTACATGTTGAGAAGATGTCATTTATAAACACGGAGAACAGCAAAGGACCAAGAATGGAGCCTTGGGGCACTCCACTTCGTACCAATTTAAATTGAGAAAACTTATTTCCGACTCTAACTCGACGAAAATTTCGAATTTCGACGAAAATTAAAAAAAAATTTAATTTCGTGTACACATGAAGCATTATTTTTTGCGTAAAAAAAAACATCAGCGAAATCAAGGAAATGCCTGGTAAATAATATGGGGACTCTGCATCATCAATTACATCACCATCAAAAACCCAAAAGAGGTCATCACCCCAAAAATCGTCGATTAAATCAATGGAATGATATTGGACGATTGGAGAATGAAAGTGCATGAGTTGGCTGAGGCTGTAGGCATCTCAACTGTATGGGTACATCACATTTTATATGAAAATTTGCACATGAAAAAGCTGTCCGAAGCTGTAAACGAAGTCGAGTGACCACTTCAAAAAAGTGTTTAGCGTTGTTCAATATCAATCCGAAGAAGTTTTTGCGCCGTTTCATAATCGTTGACGAAAGAAAAACACCCAGAGACCAAGGAACTGTTTTAGTAGTAGACTTCTCCGGTGAATGTGCACCAAAGTAGGCAGGTGGGTCGGTCGGCCAACAAGATCATTCATATCGTCATTCACATCGAGTACCTTGACAAGGGTAAAACGATCACTGGCGAATATTAATCACAGCTGTTGGACAAATTTGACATTGAATTGAAGCAAAAACTATCGCATTTGGCGAAGAAAAAGTGATCTTCCACCATGACAATGCACTGGCGAATACGTCTATAGTCACCATGGCAAAAATTCATAAATTAGGCTACGAACTGCTACCCCATCCACTATTTCCCCCAGATTTAGGCTCTCGCTGCTGTTTCCTACTTCCAAGCCGATAAAATGGCTCAGTGGCAAGAGATTTGGGTCAAATGGAGAGGTCATAACTAAAACAGACGCTAATTTTGGGGACCTTGATAAAACGCATATTTGGAAGGAATACCAAAATTGAAAAAACGTTACACTAAATGTATCGATCTTAAAGCAGACTATATTAAGGAAAAAAATGCTTTTTTATAAAAAAAAAAAATATACACAAATCATTTTTAAGAGTTTCTCTAAATATCGAGACTTCGAAACATATACATTTGTTTTCACAGAATTCGATCAAGCTTTATACATATTGCAAGTATACATTGGCACAATCTCATGTTTACGAAAGTGCTTTCACTTAACTTTTTCCACAAATAAGCTTCAACTCAACTTTTTTCCTTAAACAAGCTTTACTGAAACCAAAAAAACAGGAAATAAAAACATACTCGACAGTTTTTGTCTCGTTATCCAAACTGCACTGTTTAAAATGAAAAATATCAATGCACTGTCAGTAAATAAAAACATGTTGACATGTATTGGTGGCAACCTTTAATTTGATGCACACATATTTTTTTTAAGCTCTACAACACTGAAAAAAAAACTCGGCAAAACCAAACAAGTAAATTTAATACTATTGTAACATGTAAACTTAATACCAACATATAACATGGCTACAGGTTTTGTCACTAATAAAACACACATAAAGGCACACTCCCACACATACTCAAACACACTCAAACCAACCACACTCAAGCAAAAACACATTCAAGCACAAATACACTCAAGCACAAAATGCATACGCCTGCTTCATTCACCTACTCACAGATAGGCAACACAATTTGTACACT